>JARYHS010001113.1:9057193-9094193 GCA_031002005.1 Vandiemenella viatica | reverse complement strand
TGGTTTCGTTATATTCGCTGATCACCGTTATAGTAAGAAAAGACACGTGGAATACAGTTAATAATTCATGCACGTGCAATATTGTTTACCTATATTCGTTCTATGTAGATGGTTTCTTGCGCTTTGACTGAGCAACGCAATAGTAAATTTACATCCAGAGGAGTCGCTATTAATACACAGTGAGACATGAAAAAGTATCGCTAATTTTTATTATTATTATTAGTTGCTTTTTATTTACTTAATATTCGTTCCATATTGATAGTTTCAATATATTATCAGATCGGTGTTATAGTAAGAAACGAAATCTGGAATGACCTTTACATCGCAATACAGTGAATATATTAATACGTGTGTGATAAAAGATTTAATTTTCATGCAGAAATATTAGCATTCGTCTTTTCAACCGAGGGAATATGTTGTATAAATTTTTAAAAAACTATTCATGTTATGAGACAGAAAACTGTGTTCAACTGTCTTTTTCGTTTGTTTACGAGAATCACTGAAAAAAGTTCCTATTTGCGGTACAAATGCAATACTGTATCATCTTCGGCCATTCTAAAGATAAAAAAATACACAGGGAAAATTATATAGTAAATAGAATTTTCAGTACTTACGCATGTACCATTGTACACACTAAAACATGCACCAGCACTTTTTTTAACGGAAAGGTTAGTTTTACTTAGAACATCAGGCGTAGTCTACGTCGATATCATTAGAGGAGGAAAGAATTAAGGGCATTTAACTGGAACAAATGTGGCCGTGGCTTTTTGAGGGAACCATCTTGGCATTCGCTTGGAGTAATCGGAGAAATTATGGTAAACCCAAATCTGGATGGCCGGACGGGGATTCGAACCCGCGTCCTCCCGAAAACGAAAAACAGTTTTAGCGTCTCTAATTATGAGCTACGTTGTTCGGACTCCATGTTAAACTGTAGGTCCAGCCCCCGCAGAGGCGGAATGCGCGGCCAATTGGAAAGCATGCGAATTTATTTTACCTTGGGGGCGTCCAGAAATTACGTGAGGTGAAATAGTGGGGGGAGGGGTTCCGGCGAAATCTCACCAAGGGGGAGGGGGGGTCAACGGAAATCTCACCTGAGGTTTTTGAAATTTTTGTTGGGTTGTAGAGCTATAAAAAAAGGGGTCTCAAAAAGTTGCGTGGGCGATTTCTAGGGGGGGAGGGGGGTCTCTCGCACCAGATCTCACCAGAGGGGGGGAGGGGGACGGAAAATCCGGAAAAATACCTCACGTAATTTATGGATGCCCCGCTTCTCCACTTGACTGATGCAATTTTGGAATTCTATGAACTCGTCTACACGTCGATTATTCTTTCTTGGTAATATTGATAGCATCGTTTTTAAGCTATACCCTCAATTGACACATTAACCAAATAGGTGCGCCGACTTTATCTGTTCGTTTCTTTATTTTTATCTTTTTCTAGCATTTTTCCGATCATTCATTCGCGGGGAATTTGGTGTGCATATTTGTGCTTTTGACTTTTATTATTACTACTAGCTGGTACCCACGACTTCGTTCATGTTTGTAAAGAGTTTGGATTGACAGCTACCGACATGTAACCACCATAGTGCACGATGGGAGACTCGATGCTATTACCACACACAAACGCCAGTCATCTGCGCTAGATAGTTTTGGCTGAATAGTGATACACCAAGACACATGCGTCTTTGGCAGAAATATGAAATTGCAGCTGGTCGACCACTTTCAACCACCATATTGTAACAGCCCTAATACCTGTATTTTGAATAGTATTGGACTGTGTGAAATATTTGTAGTGAGCTAAAGTTTGGTTGAAAGTGATTTGATATGTTTATTTTGTAAATTCTTGTAAATAAGTGTATATAGACTTTGTTTTAGGTAAGAAAATTATTTAAAGACCATTTAATATGTTTAAGAACCGAATGATGCAAGAGAATTTATTAAAAGTTTGTAATTACTTGTATTAATGTAAGTTACGATGTCTACAGGACAATTTTCCACCATTTGAAAGGATTTCTGTAAATAATTTTGTATTTAAGTATCTATAGCTACCATTTCTAATCATTTTGTAATGTTATTAATTAATTTTGTATCAATTCCGATTGTTTTTAATATGTTTGATTGTTTGAGTGATTGTTAATGATCGAGAAATATCGGGCGGATGCCTTTGAAGAATTCTCGTAATTTCGATAGGGTCTATATAAACAGATCGCCTAATTAATTCAGAGTTACAGAGACATTCATGCAAGTTTTCATTCAGTTTTCGATTCAAGTATTCAGTATTGCATCTTTGGATTGTAACAACTATGCTTGTGAATGTCGCAGACTTGTTTTGATCATAAATAAACATGCATCTTCATATCTAATTTTCTTTGGTGATTTCTGTAATTAATTAATGCAGTTCTTAAATCACCATAAAGAACCTTAACATGGCGACCGTTGACATGACGAGAAGTTCTTAAACATCTGTGGGATGTTTATCTTCTAAAAAGAATCTGCAGAAAGTTGCGACGGAGTATCGGCGATTTAAGCGAAATAACCTGCGAGGAAATTTCGACCGGCGACGACACGGATTTGACGGCCTAAGGTGGAAATTTTTCATCGGCAATCGGCTGTAATCTTCCGACGACGAGTGGATTTCCTTCGGCCTCAAAATCGTCTTCCTACAGTGAATTGTGAAAAGTGTGGTTAAGTGTTTGAAGTCAGTGTGGTGCTTAATGATCAATTAAGTGCTTCTAAGTGAAATTTAATGTGATACAAAAGTGAGGAATAACTGTAAGTACGGCATTAAATATTCAAGTGATTTATTTTGAATGTTATTGTGTGACAGATTGGAAAGATTTTAATTTTTCCTTAAGTTTGTTTTTTATGTTGATTTTGCTCATTACTAAAAATGGCTGATAGTCAGAACCTGCAAACTTTTCTAGAGTCTTTGTAGCCAGTTTTAATGCAAAATTTACGGAACTTGATGACAAATTTGATAATAAATTTTCCAAATTGGATAGCAAATTTTCTGAATTTAAAACTGAGTTAAATCTTGACAGCAAATTTTCTGAAATTAATGATAAGTTTTCTCAACTGCAACAAAGCAATGATAAAACATTCTCTGATTTGACTAAATGTTTTGATGTTAAAATCACAGAGCAATTTCAGGGTTTTAGCTCTCAGTTCAAAGAAGATATTAACAATTTAGATTCTAAATTGGGGAAGGTAGTAACAGAATGTCAGGAGAAATTTGAGAAAGTTACAAAATTTTGTGAACAGAATAAGGCTGAATGTGAAAATTTGATTTATAAAGAGGTGAAGGAAGTCAGTGAAAATTGTGATAAGATGAAGGAGGAATATGTTGCTTTGTTCCAAGCTAATGATGTTAAGGTTAATGAGTTGAGACGAGAGGTGGGATTAAATATTAATACATTGGTGCAGCAACAGGAACAGTTAGCGCATGGATTAGAAAGTAATGTAAATCTGTTAGAAAAAAAGGTTACTGGGTTACAGATTCAGTTAAGTCAGGTTCCCTTAACAGGTAATCCAAATTTCAGTGTCGATGTAAAAGAAGAATTTGAATTCTATGATGATAGTGGGAGGCTTCACCCTATTGAATTTATAGATAATTTTGAAAGATCAGACTATTTTAATTTGTTACCCGACAATAAGAAAATTGCACTTGTGGGTAAACATCTTAAGTCTTATGCTAGGGCATGGGGTGATAGACAAGCTAGGGAAGTGACTGACTACAAGCTGTTTAAAGAAAACTTTTTGAAACATTTTTGGTCGACAAGCAGGCAAATTCAAGAAAAGAGGGAGTTGATGACTGGTAGGCCGTATAAACCTGGTAGGGAAACTCAACATGACTTTTTTCATAAATGTTGGATCCGTTGTAAGTACCTAGACCATCCTTATGGAGAGGAGGAATTTATTGATTTAATAGGAGCTAGGCTACCTCAGCAAACAAGAAATTTAATTGCCACTCTGGATGTAGTAAATGTGGATAGAGTTTCTGAATTGTTGAGACGCTTGGATGCCCAGGAGTCAGTCAATGAACAACATTACCACCATCAATACCATAGGAGGGGCAGCAGGAGTCCCCCTAGAAGGGGTAATGGGTCAAGGGATGGTAGATCGAGGGGAAGGGATCGTAACAATTATGCAAGAAGGAATGATAATGGGGGAGTGAGAGAACAGAACCCTCAATCTGAAAGGGAAAGGCAGCATGGGGGGCAGGCAAACTAAAGACCCCCTCTGTGACGGGCCCCGCAGTGGTGGGTAAGATTGTGGGTCCAGGTACCAACTGCTATAGCGTTAATTCCATTTTTATGAATAATCCCCGAGAAGATTTATTGGAAGAGGTGGGGGTAGCAGCAAGTGAATTTCAGGATAAGGATATGATAGATGTAATGAATGATGTTGATGATGTAAAGGTTGATAATAAGATAAAGCGGGAAGGGGACCACCATAGTACCTTATCATTAGAATCAGTGTGCGAAAGTAATAATTTTCATGTAGAAGATTTTCGAAATGGTCACTGCCTAATTACAAAAAGGGGCGCAGAATTTATAGTGCATACTACAGTGTGGCTATCAGAAACTTGTAAGGTCCAGAATGGCATAGTTGGGACTATGTGTGCTTGTATAGGTGGTAATGAAGTTTGTAGAAGTGCTGAAATCGAGGAGTTTCTCAAATATCTTGAAGATGAAGGTGATACAGTGGTATGGATAGGAGACCCAGATGAGGAGGAGAATTGTAAGTCAAAGTATTTGTCTTCTGAAGAGAGAGTGGTTGAAAAGCCTTATGTACCAATCCCTAAGTTGGAAAAATGTCCTAATTTTGACCTAGCTGATACGTTATTTAGCTCTTTATTTGGTGTAGATGATGACATTGAAGAAATGGGTGGGAGTAAGGATTTATTTGAACCAGTTTCTAATTTAGAAAATTGTACAGAATGTGACTTAGATGACACTATGTTTTGTACTCTCTTTGATGTGGAAGCTAATAGTGAAGTAGTAGTTGCTGAGAAAAATAATTATTTGGTGGATGAAGTCAGTAAGCCAGATGTTAAAACAGTTTTAGGTACTGATTCAGATAAGTTGGTAAGTTTAAGTAGTAATCAGATGATGAAGAGAGGGGTTGGGAGTAATGATGGACTAAACTGTAGTAGTGAGAATAATAAATTTGTATTACCAGTTGAGTCAACAGCATTGCTTTTAAGTGACAATCAATTTGCTAAAACAGAACCATTGTATGTCTCAGCTGTTGTGTGGTTGTACCAAAGTCTGTTGTCTGAGATGATTGGAAGTTTGTGTTTCTGTATGTATATAATGAAGCTTTGTGAAAATAGAAATGTAATATTCAATGTGTATACAAAAGTTGAAGAAAACTGGAAGGTTAGGAAAAAGTAACTTACATGGTTCTGGGTTTCCAGGGAAATCCTGGAACCCACTTATGAGAATTAATTGAAATGCATGGTTTGGGGAGGGGTCAATAGCCTGTAAATGGCTAATTTGTAAATAAGTATGTCAATTGATTCATGTAAATAGTTTGTGTGAGTACTTAAGCTCAGATACAGATGTAAGCATTTCAATGTATAATTTCTGACAGTTTTGTGTAGAGACTTTTGGTATTTTCATGATGTTGTGACTTTCTACATTTTGGTGACAAATTATCATCTGTAAATGTAAACAGACTGGTGTAATTAACAAGCAGACATCATGTGTCTAATTTGGAGTGAAAATAATTGTAACTTAAGGTGATGGCATTGAACGTTTGTTGTGTAAAAAACAGTAACTGAAAAAATGATTGGACCTGAGAAAAGACAATTATTGTAAACAAAATCAGTGTCATGGACTATGTGCAGATGTTGTATGAAGAATTGTATTTGTTCATTGTAAAAGTCATTATGGTTGATTGATTGTAATCTGTTCGTGTCTGCATTATGTGTACATTCAACCTGCTTAGAGTCGTGACGGATTCAATCAATTTTATCTGTGTAAAATTAAGTGAATCCTGGGGAGGGGTTGTAACAGCCCTAATACCTGTATTTTGAATAGTATTGGACTGTGTGAAATATTTGTAGTGAGCTAAAGTTTGGTTGAAAGTGATTTGATATGTTTATTTTGTAAATTCTTGTAAATAAGTGTATATAGACTTTGTTTTAGGTAAGAAAATTATTTAAAGACCATTTAATATGTTTAAGAACCGAATGATGCAAGAGAATTTATTAAAAGTTTGTAATTACTTGTATTAATGTAAGTTACGATGTCTACAGGACAATTTTCCACCATTTGAAAGGATTTCTGTAAATAATTTTGTATTTAAGTATCTATAGCTACCATTTCTAATCATTTTGTAATGTTATTAATTAATTTTGTATCAATTCCGATTGTTTTTAATATGTTTGATTGTTTGAGTGATTGTTAATGATCGAGAAATATCGGGCGGATGCCTTTGAAGAATTCTCGTAATTTCGATAGACTCTATATAAACAGATCGCCTGGACAGAGAGTTTAGTTTTGCATTAAGTATTCATTCAGTGTTACAGAGACATTCATGCAAGTTTTCATTCAGTTTTCGATTCAAGTATTCAGTATTGCATCTTTGGATTGTAACAACTATGCTTGTGAATGTCGCAGACTTGTTTTGATCATAAATAAACATGCATCTTCATATCTAATTTTCTTTGGTGATTTCTGTAATTAATTAATGCAGTTCTTAAATCACCATAAAGAACCTTAACAATATCTCCCACACCCCCATAGCTACCGACATCTAACAACAATAGTACACGATAGGAGACACGATACCACTACCACACACAAACACCAATTGTCTATCCTATGTATTTGTGGCAGGAAAGAGAAGTATAAGGAGACATAAATTTTTGGTCGAAATATGAAAACGCCCAGCACTGGCCAACTTTAATTATCATATCTCCCACATCCCCACAGCTATCGACATTCGGCCAACGTTATGCACGACAGGAAACTCCATACTACTTCCACCCACAAACACCAGTGATCTGTGCTAGGTAGTGGTGGCTGAAAAGTGAACTATAGGAAAACACACGTCTATTTTTTTATAGATATATAAGATTACTCCACGATTTACTTAAAGTGGGTGGCGGAGGGTGCATTGCACCAATCGTAATGTGTAACCATTTGTGCATAGGAAGGGATATAAGGGATATGCCAGGAGGCGCCTGGAATGATCTGGGAAGACCGTGGATAACCCAGGTCAGGATGGCCGGAGGGGTTTATAGATACCTACTCCCATCAGAATCTAAGTTCTCTCGCCGGGTAACTCTTTCCTATTCCACTGCCTAGTCGCGCGTGGAAAAAAAAAATTAGTACAGAAATGAATCTGTTCTGGCCCTGATTTTCTTATCTTATTTTCTCGGTCATTCCTAGATGTGAATGTAATTGGTAGTATTATGTGTTTACCGTCATCCTGAAATATGTCAGTCGTGAAGTTTTCAATTAGCTTCTGTCGAGAGCAACGCCTTCGGTGTTCCAGGTCTTCTCAACCTAACTCCTTCAACATCGCACTTACGCTTTCCCTGCAACTATATATACCTGCCACGAATCGGGCGGCTCTTCTTTGGACCTTCTCCAATGCCTGCATTAACCCCTTTTGATGAGGACCCCATACAGAACAACAATATTCTAAGTGAGGACGCACCAGAGTTTTGTATGCAATCAATTTAACTTCCGGTATACACTGTTTTAAATTAAGACCTAGAAATCGGAGCACACGATTTGCTTTTCCAATTACCTTCTCAGTATGCTCATTCCACAACAAATTATTACGAATTGTTACACCTAGGTATTCAGCGGAATCTACCGTGTTTTGTTTATCTTCTAGCAGCAAAGCATGAATGTTTGTTGTACAGAATCTTAGTTACCTTTAACGTAAAATTAATACGACAATTTCGTTAGTTGGTGTGTTAATCTTTGATGCTGTTGTTTGACAACTCTAACGTAGTATATTTCAGAAATAAATATCAGAAGTTTCGTAGTCAAGAAACATCATTAACATAATCCAAAGGTTATAGTATTTATTTGCATTGTCTACGTGAGTATTATTGCGGCCCACTTGCATATCTTCATGCTTCATGTCTTCCACGATGATTGTGGGTGTCACAAGGCCAAATTCTATCGGGCGCCAACAAACCTGCACCGGTCCGTAATTTAAGGATATTGCGTGATCTGTGCGCTGACATCTGGTGCCAGACAACTCCAGAAACCAAACAAGGACTTATAGAAGCCATGCTACGCCGAATCGCTGCTGTATTGCGCTCCAAATATGGACCGACACTAATAATCAGTCAATCATAATGTTTTGGCACATCAGTGTATTACAATTTTTTTGCGTGCCATTACTTCTTGCCTACATGCCATTTGAATCTAGGATGGAGGTTTTCTTAACTAATGTCGCCCAAAGAACGGGTGTACAAATTTCCACATCAAAAGGAGGGTAAAATTCTTTTATCTTTGATGACTATTTCACACATTAACCTTCAACACCATTTTCGTTTCAGAATTGTATCCCCTGTTGCCTAGCTTCACTCTTCGTCAAATAATAGTCATTTCTCACAATTTCCTCCAGGTTTCCCAACAAATTCTTCAGATCAGTTTTGCTAATTACACGTCCACCTAAATTTTCTACGCTTCACCCACCACCAAAAACACTTGAGCAAAAAAGTATAATTATATATTAATTTTAAAAGTTTTTTGTGAGGAGCCGTCTTTTTCCCTTCGTACTTAACCAAAATCAATAAAAGAGGTATCATTTCAAAGATTATGTTGAGCGCTTTGGTAACATCATCAATTAACAAAGGAGTTTTTCTAAATTCAGCCTGTAAATGAGTAAATTATTAACAATCAAGGTCACGGTTATTCGATAGTTCAGAGTCATGCTGCTAGACTTCGCTAGCGTCGGTAAACAGTCCCATTATTACCACTAGATAGCAGCACCATATATCGAAATTTTTCCACGGGATATTATCGCATTACTGTTCGATATTTCAGTTGAAATAAACAACATTTGCTACAAAATGAAATAGTTCACAATGAAACTACTAGGTTTCACTAGCGCAGATAAGGAGTGACTGCAATACCACTAGACAGCTGCCCGACTATAAACTATGTGTGTTTTCTAGAGTAAGGAACGTTGCGGATATTATGTTTGTGTTAAGGAAAGATTTCATCATTTCCAATTGTTTTGTCAGACGTTGTAATTGTTTTGCTAAGCACAAATAAAAAATTGTAACAAATGAGCCAGTTCTTCTTACATTCTACTACTAACTACCAACCTCGCTACTCATTATATATCATTCGCGAATATACACTGAAGAGCCAAAGAAACTGGCACACCTGCCTAATATAGTGTACGGCCCCCGAAACACGACGTGGCATGGACTCGACTAATGTCTGAAGTAGTGCTGGAGGGAATTGACACTATGCATCCTGAAGGGCTGTCCATAAATCCATAAGAGTACGGCGGGTGGAGATCTCTTCTGAACGGCACGTTGCAAGGCATCCCAGATATGATCAATAATGTTCATGTCTGGGGAGTTTGGTGGCCAGCGGAGGTGTTTAAACTCAGAAGAGTGTTCCTGGAGCCACTCTGTAGCAATTCTGGATGTGTGGGGAGTCGCATTGTCCTGCTGCAATTGTCCATGTCCGTCGGAATGCACAATGGACATGAATGGATGCAGGTGATCAGCGAGGATGCGTACGTACGTGTCACCTGTTAGAGTCGTATCTAGACGTATCAGGGGTCCCATGTCACTCCAACTGCACACACCCCACACCATTACAGAGCCTCCACCAGCTTGAACAGTCCCCTGCTGACATGCAGGGTCCATGAATTCGTGAGGTTGTCTCCTTATCCGTACACGTCCATTCGCTCGATACAATTGGAAACGAGAATCGTCAGACCAGGCAACATTTTTCCAATCATCAGCAGTCCAATGTCGGTAGTGTTGCCCAAATGCAAGAACAAGACGAGACTTGGCCAGTCTTGGTCTTGGTCTTGCATCAATACACCTGGTCTTGGTCTTGCAAAAATGCAAGACCAAGACCGATTTTGGGCAACACTAAATGTCGGTGTTGACGGGCCCAGGCGAGGCGTAAAGCTTTGTGTCGTGCACTCAGCAAGGGTAAACGAGTGGGCCTTCGGCCCCGAAAGCCCATATCGATGATGTTTCGTTGAATCGTTCGCACGCTGACATCTGTCGATGGCCCAGCATTGAAATCCGCAGGAATTTGCGGAAGGGTTGCACTTCTGTCACGTTGAATGATTCTCTTCAGTCGTCGTTGGTCCCGTTCTTACAGGATCTTTTTCCGGCCGCAGCGATGTCGGAGACTTGTTGTTTTACCGGATTCCCGATATTCACGGTGGAATGGTCGTACGGGAAAATCCCCACCTCATCGCTACCTCGGAGATGCTGTGTCCCATCTCTCGTGCGCCGACTATAACACCACGTTCAAACTCGCTTAAATCGTGATAACCTTCCACTGTAGCAGCAGTCACCGATCTAACGCCTGCGCCAGACACCTCTTTTCATATAGGCGTTGCCGACCGCAGCGCTGTACTCTGAGTGTTTACATATTTCTGTGTTTGCATATGCATGCCTATACCAGTTTCTTTGGCTCTTCAGTGTATGTAAAAGTTGTTTAAATTGAGCGCGGATAATTCTTGTGCAACTGGTATCTACTTTCAGTTTAACGCTGTTAATGGTTGTAAGTAAACCCAAAGATTAAAGTTGCCATGACCATCTTTGGTGAAAGAGATTCTTTGGCTGTTTGTGAAAGGAAGGTTATCCTTATAGAACTGAGTGAGATAAGGCAAACGATGATTAATCGGATTATATTATAATGTAAGAATAGTATTTATTAGTTTACGTGTTGATCCAGCAAAAGAAATTTAGTCATGTGAAAGTTAGTTGTTAAATCTAGAAATACAGATTATAAACGAACTTGTTTATTTTAAAAGCTAGATGGATCCTCTGGTATTAATGTTTTAACAAACCTTAAACTCACACCAGTTCAAATTAATTCACGTTACTTAGCTAGCCGGGGCATTCTATACCCGCGCGGCATCAATCTTTTTTTTTTTTTTCTCTCTTTTTAACCCCTCGTCGACAGCTAAGGTCATTAGAGGCGGGATGGGACTGGGGACAAGGAACGGGAAGGAATTTGGCTATGGCCTTTTGAAGGAAGCATCACGGCATTCGCGTGGAGTGATTTGAGGAAACCATGGAAACCTCGCCAGAACGTTAACTGTTCACACACCACGCTCGGTAATCCGAAGATAGATTCTTATGTAACGCGATGAGAAAAATGGAAAGTGAAGAGTAAAATGTTTTGATATCTCGTTTAGTTCTCGAGATTTACTCACAGTATCTCAAAACAGGTGGTTAGGTTGATATGCGGTCTGTGCCACAAGAAAAATTTTGCCAACTCGAAAGTGAAGAATAAAATATTTCGATATCTCGCTTTGTTCTTGAGATACGGTATCAGAAAAGTGAGGCTGGGAGTAAGGATTGCAATCCCGCAGTGTTTTCAATCCCGCGGGATCCGCGCGGGATTTGCGCCAATCCCGCGGGATCCGTGCGGGATTGGTACAAACAGTTTATTAACGCATATATTTAAAACATAGTTACTCAAAACGTTAATTAAATTAATAAATAATTTTTAATGTTAAATGATAAAAATTAACAGTTAACACTATTTTGATTGACAAAATGACATTGAAACTTTTTAGCGTGTCTTAAGTGTATTTCGTGGTTTTACATTTTTGTTTTTTAATCTAAACCAATTTTTAAATAAATAATAAAAATGGAAAATATTGAGTTTTAGGTCATATTATGTGCCTTACAATGCATCACATAAGTTTAAAAATATGGTTTGCTTAGTTGCCAAGTTACCAGAGTTTTATTCTTTTACATCCTAAATAAACGTTCGATAACACCGAGAAAAGCATTCCATTTCACAAAGTGAAGTGAATATACTCTGAGAAGTGTAGACTTGACTCAGAACAAGATCTCATAACTTTTTGTCACTGCACAAGCACGAGACTTGGCTTTTTTTTTGCGTGATTCATTATTATATCTCCTCATTGCTTGATTGATCTTACAGTTGATTCAATGTTATTAAAAGAAACTACTCACCAACACGTAAACTGTCAAGTACTTATGTGGCGTAATGACGTTTTTAGAGTGGAAATTATTATTTTTTAGTAAGAAAGGAGACTTTCTCGGCGAATGATTGCAGTGAAGTCCTCATAGGTTGTATCTCCGGATTTCATTGCAAACACACGAAATTAAAAACGTGAGGAAGACGGTGGAGGCAGCCGTCGAGGTATGGTGTTCCTTCAAAACAAATCGTCGATACACCTGTGAAAATTTCATTATAACTTTTTTTTTACCTTTAGTCGAAATAATAACAAGGAGAAGAGGTATTAATCGATAGCCTGAGCGGCACATGTAAGCAGGTGGCTTTCATCAAAGAAACGCATTGAGGCAGCGGCCAAAACAACAATAAGTCAAAGGATATACAATTGCCTTTTGATAGCTGTTAAATAAATTTCCTATCAACGAATAATCAAATTTTCAGCCGCAAATTAGGAAATTGTCACAATTACTTTACCTGCAAATACAGAAAATGGGAATAATGAAACCGTGAATAAAAAGCTGTAACCGTGTAGTTCAGATAACGTGTGCGACACTTAAAAAATAATTATATAGTTAGAATATCGTACTAAATACGCAACATAACTCAAATTACAGAAATGTGTACTCGAAACAAACGTAAGTTTTAATGCATACATAAAAGTGGATCTATTTACTTACGAATGAAGAATGTTGGCAAAAAGAAACATTTATTAACACGAGTCAAATGCCAACTGCTCTGGTACAGCAAACAGTGCAATACATCCGACAGAGACCGAGTGGGGCAGCGAGTCACGCAGACTGACGCGCGTTTTAGCCGGATTTTGCGGATCCTCTTAATTTTGTGCAGGATCCGCCAGACTGTGTAATGATGCGGGATCCCGCTTTGCTGGATTGCAATCCCTAGCTGTTAGGTCGATATGTGGTCCGTAGCAAAAACGTTTTCGCCAAAGCCGCAAGGAACTCCACGCTGGACATACACAATACGTGTTTCCTTTTCATACGACTGGTTGTGGCTAGGTTAAAATGCAACATTTTCAGATGAAAAACGTTGCGGTTTTTGACAGTCAATATATCGAGAACTAAGCGAGACATCAAAAAAATTCTTTTCTATTGATTTCAGAAACACTTTTATACTGGTTTTTCTAGTCAAACTATCGTAAATTACATACGGGGATAATTAAATGACGGAAATACATAATCCACATGCTGTTGTGTGTTCTGTTCCTTATTTTAACTTTGACAAATAATATGGCTCGGAACTCCCCCCTCCCCTCCCCAAGTAGCCCTGCGTAGCTTTCTAGGCAACCTCCCCTCTTTTTTATAAACCGAGGCACGTAGTTTATGGACGCTCCCTACTCGTCGAAGAATCGCGTTTTTATAACACAATCCATCGGTACACCCATGAAAACTTCATTGCAACCATATGGTCGGAATGTCGCCTTTCGTTCTAAATATTATAAATATGATTAGTGCTCAAGTTAAAGGACTTTAATTACTCTCTTCCGCTGATCGTGGTGGATGATGGGTAACGTTCTGAGCTCGAATTCGGAGGACGCGGCTTCGAGTTCCCAGATTTTTATAAAATACTCCAGACGAATGTCGGGATGGTTCCTTCAAAAGGCCATGGCCGGATTACCATTCTTTTCCCGCCGGTAAAGATCTAGACGTCGACAAGGCTAAAGTTACGAGAAGGTACTAAAAAATAACCGGAATAGCATTGCCGTGAGCGAAGTCTGTGTAGTATGGGTTTCTGCCGCTAGGCGTTTATAGCGCAACTCACTGCCACTTCAGTGCCGCATGTGTTGTCGACATGGTTTGTTCTGTTAATCTGCAGTGCTTGTTTTTGTTATTCTTTCGTTTTTGATGATGGCAAGTTTAAGTGAACAACGTGCAGCTGTGCAATTTTGTTTCCTACTCAGTGAAAATGCTGCTAAAACTGTTTTAATGTTGAAAACAGCTTACAAAGATGTCGCTATAAGAAAAACGCAAGTATAAGTTTAAAAATAGCGACATGTCGATTGGTGACATGTCGTTCTGGACGTCCATCAACTGCCAGAATCGACGAAAATGTTGAAAAAATTCGAGAGCTTGTGCTCTCAGACCGTCGACAGACAATTGATTAACTGTGAGAGATTAGTGGGTTATCTTGGAGCTCGGTTCGGCGAATCTTAACCGAAGATTTAGGAATGAAAAGGTTTGCTGCCAAGTTTGTTCCTCGGGCTCTGACTGACAATCAAAAAGAACGTCGAGTTGAAACATGTCGTGCTTTGAAACAACAACTTGAAATTGATCCAGATTTTCTGTCAAAGGTCATTACTGGTGATTAGTCATGGTGCTGTGGTTACGACCCTGAAATAAAGCAACAGTCAAGCCAATGGAAGACGTCATGGTCACCCGTCCAAAAATATGTCGTCAAGTCAAATCAAGCATCAAAACAATGATCATTTGCTTTTTGATTCCAAGGGCGTAGTTCATTCAGAGTTTGTTCCCCCACATCAGACCATCAATCAAACCTTTTATTTGGAACTTCTAAGAAGATTACGCAACAGTGTTCGTCAAAAAAGACCCGATTTGTGGTAGACAGGAGACTGGTTCTTCCACCACGACAATGCACCTGCACACACAGCTGTCTCTGTTAGGCAGTTTAAATGGCATGGTATCACTGCCCCACGCACCTTACTCGCCTGACCTGGCTCCGTGCGACTTTTCTTATTTCCACGCATGAAAAGGGGCATGAAAGGACACCGATTTGACAACACTGAAGAGGTCAAGAAAAAAACGAGGGAGGAGCTGTCAGCTATTTCTAAAGATGTCTACAGAAAATGTTTCAAACAGTGGAAGCACCGGTGGGACAAATGTACTAGTTGTAGTGGAGAGTATTTTAAGGGGAGAAGGTTGTTTTGTAAAAAATTTGAAAATATATAGATTTTAAAAAATAATTCCTTTTTTTTTTTGGTACATCCTCGTAAACGCTTCCTTTTGCGTACATAAACATTTGCCGCTGTGCCTCTTTGAAGCTCCTGAATATTTCCTTGTTATGTCGCCACAGCCAGGCTGTTATTTTTTCTTGAGGTCGACAGATGTTCTGTTTCCGGCGCCAGACGTCACTCATTAACTCCACTTCCGTCTCCGACCACAGGAAGTTCGTTTCTGGCCACAAAACTAGAAACCCGGCACAAAGTAATATATTTAGCCTACATACGTCTGGCTGAATACAAATGTCGCTCAACATTTCCGACTGATCGAAGAATCGTATATTCTTTTTTTTCTTTCGATTTTGACCACGAAAAGTAATCCTGTGCATTCATCTCGATTACTTATTTTCTTGACTTCTAATAGTTCTTCCATCCTTTGACTTTTCTGTTCCTACTTTCTTGTGTCCTCCGTCTCCTGGAAATTCTTGAATCTTCAGAAAGTTGCTACGTCTTATATCTTCTGTTTTTCTGATCTTTCTAAACTCCTTGGAAGCCATTCTTATCGTTGAAAATATGATCGAAATTTCTATAAAATAATATTTATTATCTCTAACAGCAATTTTTCCCCCTTTACACCTAAACAAAATTGACAAAAGATGAATCATTTCAAAAATCAAGGTCTTCGCTTTGCAAACATCATAAATTAAGAAAGCAATTTTCGGAATTCGACCCGTAAAGCGCGAAAGTATCATTATTTCTAAAAGGTACTTTTTTGTGACGAGCCATCTATTTTCCTTTTTGCCTAATCAAAATTGATAAATGACGTATCATTTTAAATGATTAACGTGCGTTTTGGTAGAAGTCTAAATTAAGAAATAAATTTATCGGAAGCCAACTCATAAAGGGGAAAAGTATTAACTATCAAGGTCACGCGTATGAGACAGTTCATAGCTAGGTCGCTAGACTTCGCTGCCGTCGGTAAGGATTGGTCGCATTACCGCAAGATAGCGGCGCCTTATATCAGAGAGATATGGATATATTATGTGTATTTTTTTCAGCTTATTTGCCAACTCATAAAGGGGAAAAGTATTAACAATCAAGGTCACGCTTATGAGACAGTTCAGAGCTAGGCCGCTGAGTTTCGCTACCGTCGGTTTAGGATTGATCGCATTACCGCCAGATAGCGGTACCTTATATCAGAGAGATATGGATATATTATGTGTATTTTGTTCAGCTTAGTTTCTAACTCATAAAGGGGAAAAGTATTAACTATCAAGGTCACGCGTATGAGTCAGTTCAGAGCTAGGCCGCTAGACTTCGCTGCCGTCGGTAAGGATTGATCGCATTACAGCTAGATAGTGGCACCTTATATCAGAGAGATATGGATATATTATGTGTATTTTGTTCAGCTTATTTGCCAACTCATAAAGGGGAAAAGTATTAACTATCAAGGTCACGCGTATGAGACAGTTCATAGCTAGGTCGCTAGACTTCGCTGCCGTCGGTAAGGATTGATCGCATTACCGCAAGATAGCGGCGCCTTATATCAGAGAGATATGGATATATTATGTGTATTTTGTTCAGCTTAGTTGCTAACTCATAAAGGGGAAAAGTATTAACCATCAAGGTCACGCGTATGAGACAGTTCAGAGCTAGACCGCTAAGCTTCGCTGCCGTCGGTAAGGATTGATCGCATTACCAGTAGATAGCGGCACCTTATATCAGAGAGATATGGATATATTATGTGTATTTTGTTCAGCTTAGTTGCCAACTCATAAAGGGGAAAAGTATTAACTATCAAGGTCACGCGTATGAGACAGTTCAGAGCTATGCCGCTGGGATTCGCTTCCGTCGGTAAGGATTGATCGCATTACCGCCAGATAGCGGCACCTTATATCAGAGAGATGTGGATATATTATGTGTATTTTGTTCAGCTTAGTTTCTAACTCATAAAGGGGAAAAGTATTAACTATCAAGGTCACGCGTATGAGACAGTTCATAGCTAGGTCGCTAGACTTCGCTGCCGTCGGTAAGGATTGATCGCATTACCGCAAGATAGCGGCGCCTTATATCAGAGAGATATGGATATATTATGTGTATTTTGTTCAGCTTATTTGCCAACTCATAAAGGGGAAAAGTATTCACTATCAAGGTCACGCGTATGAGTCAGTTCCGAACTAGGCCACTAGACTTCGCAGCCCTCGGTAAGGATTGATCGCATTACCACTAGATAGTGGCACCTTTTATCAGAGAGATAATGTGTATTTTGTTCGGCTTAGTTGCCAACTCATAAAGGGGAAAAGTATTAACTATCAAGGTCACGCGTATGACACAGTTCAGAGCTAGGCCGCTACTTCGCTGCAGTCGGTAAGGATTTATCGCATTACCGCTAGATAGCGGCACCTTATTTCAGAGAGAAATGGATATACTGTATGTGTTTTGTTCAGCTTAGTTGTATTCAGGTTCACTGTTCATCGTATTTTATTCTCGAAATTTCGGCACGGCTCATCTAGTCACTCCTATCTTGTATCCGACGGTATCTTATGTCTTCGTTTAATCATTCCTAATCTAAGAGTAAAGGGGGAGAATTATATGTGTAATTATTTTCTGTGATTACCTTTTCCCTGTGTCTTTAGTTTAACCTAGCGTAAAGGGTGAGCAGTAACGCCCTGGCCTCGCATCCGGCAGGAGGGAGGTTCGAATACCAGTCCGGAAATGCTGATTCCGGATTCAAGATATCACCCTAGGCGAATACCGAGATGGTTCCTTCAAAAAGCTATAGTATGATTCCTCACCGTTCCTTGTCCCAGTCCATTCCCGCCGTTAATGATCTAGACGTCGACGAGGCGTAACAATCATTAGAAAAGAAGAGCTCAGGTTTTCAGTCACAATTTTATGTCATGAATCAACAGCGTAAGAGATATTCATTTACACATGTCCCTAAGACATTAATTACCATCCATGTAAATAACCAAGTTTGTAAAGAAGTGAAGTGGCTGGTTGAAGACACATAGAATGATTTCTGGAATGTGTTTTAATATGAATGTTGTGTGAAAATGTTGTGAATGAACTAAATAACTATTGTAAATGTGATAAGAACACTAGAACACTAATTAAAAAACTGTAATTAGGAATATTGTGCCAACCAGTATGTTTACAGTGAGATTTTAGCAGTTTGAAATATTCAATTTTTTCAACGCGATGTTGAAATGCTGTAAATATTTCCGTAATCTCGTCCAAATTTGTCTCCATATGGTTTAAGCTAATTTTTGATAAGTTTTAATTATTTTCGCACTAATTCGATTGTTTACATAATTATTAAAAACTAACTAATGTTGGTTGGATCCTCCCAAAGGAGGCATACTAAGTCATTATGTCAAAACATAACTATTCCAAGTATCTTCACACGACGAATTCCGTAACAGGACAGTAAATTAAAACTCCACTACGCTAACATGCCAAAACTAAGGGGATGTAAAGATGCAAATTTGGTTTGTCATCTTTGCGGATTCGGATGTTCACTGTTTGACATCAGCGGATGCGGATGTTTTGCGGAGGTAGAAAAATAAATTTATAATTATTTACATTTTCTAAAAAATAAACTTAACATCGAAATAAATATAATTTTTATTCTAAATTCTACATTTTTTCGTAATCAAAGCTTATTTCTATGTAATACTGTTATGCTGATTTATTTTTACCTCATATTTGAACAACAAAAAACGTGGGACGATTTCGCAAGTGAATAAAGTTATTTGCATAACTATGTATGTATCGATAAAACAATCTTTGTATATATGAACTTTGTGAGTTCGCGGCTCGACTAATTCAAGAGTCAAGCCAAAGGCTACGTCTCCGAGCCCGCCACCCGCCTTACCACGGCTCTAGAGGTACATTCGCAGTACAACTTGTAGGACCTACGATGATCAGATTTTCCGATAAAGAGCTCTCGTTTGGCCGTTAAAGGGGTTACATGTAAGACGTGTTGGACTTTCACATAACCAACATGGATCCCTGCAATCCAACAAGCTATGGCGTTGGATCATGATTGGAGGAACCATACTACGCGTGTCGCGAGAAAGTACGAATGGAAAGGATTGCTTGGGATATTTTGCTGCACCCCTTCTAGTAGTGTGAATGGGTGAGAGCATCCTATGCGAGTTCTACACGGATATCCTGTATTAAGTTGGACCGTGAACAGGCCGCTTTACTTTAGATGCTAGTTCAAACTTGCACATTCGTCGCTTGGGTAATAACACCGTTCATTTTATTGTTATTGCAGGATCGTAAGAAAAAAACTACCACGTTTTTGTTAGCTAAGCGACAGAGTGTCAAATTCCGGGTAAAGAGAAAAGAATAATATACATGGCAATGTCAACAAAACATCCGTTTTATATCCGTATTAAAAATTGCGGATGCGGAATTCCGTTATATCCCTAATGCAAATATCCATGTCACGGAAGAAACGTGCAGCGTCACGGCTTTCATTTGTACTCTAGTGAATCATGCGAAATATTTCTAATTTTACTATGACCGCACAACGTGAATGTGCGATGGTGGTCATTCCGTTTCAGAAACTGTTCGTTAATTCAACATTCCTCTATCCTCAGTATCGGGACTGTGCCGTGAATATGTAATTTCCGGCAATACTTCCCACCTCGGATAACGCAGTGGCGACCACGTCAGCTTAACGACCGAGCACAGCGACGTCTGCGTCAGGCGACACTGCGTACTCACTTGCGAACCATCAGACCTGTTCAGAACATATTTTCATCCCCCGAGTATATGTTGAAGGGTATTTACTCCATATGTCTGTGTTACAATTATTTCTTCAAAATGAGCCCTAGGTATAGAGAAATTAACGCGCAAACATATGTGAATATCTTTTAAATACTATAATTTTAGTACATTGTTTAAAAGCTTCACCGGGGTGTATGTTGTAAGGCGCTAACTTCCCATTTTGCGAACCCGGGTTCAAATCCCCATATTGCCAAATTTTTTTATTTCTTTTATTTATATGCAGTAATCATCGAGCATTGATTTTATTTCATTTAAAATTCATTAACGAATTTTTATTATGTGAAATAACAGACATTATGTTAGTTTCAAACATTTACATGCTACCTACCACCACTGCACGGAAATAAGTATAACTGTGGTAGGGGAAAAACCGCGAACTTATGGCTGTAATATATTTACTTCACGATATTAATTGTAGAGACACAAGTATAGAAATGATGAACATGAAATATACCTGTTTCATTAAAAAAAACACATAAACAATGAAATAATGATTTTCTAAAAAAAAAAAAAAAAAAAAAAGTTTGGGCTGTATATTATGTAATATTTTGTTTTAAAAGTTATTTTTTATAAAAAAAATTCGTAAATGAAATAAAATCAATGCTCAATGATCACTGCATATAAAAAAAGAAATAAAAATATTTGGCAATATGGGGATTTGAACCCGGGTTCGCAAAATGGGAAGTTAGCACCTTACCACATACACCACGCTGAAGCTTTTAAAACAACATATTAAAATTATAATATTTAAAGATATTCACATATGTTTGCACGTTAATTTCTCGATACCCAGGGCTCATTTTGAAGAAACATGGCGTTGATGGGATATGCCAGCAGAAGACCGATCCGAACTCCAGCGAATGATAGCCAGATATGAATCCAATCGAACATATATCGGACTTGATCGGAAGGTCAGTGTGTGCACAACGTCCAGCAACACTTAAGTTATTATTGGCTGCAAAGAAACCATCATATATATTATTTCTACAAGTTTTTTTTTTTTTTGGTCACAAGTCATTATCTCCCATCATGGTCATGTTTTACCTTCCAAGCATAACTTTTAATTGTTACAGCAATATCTTTCCACGCCTCATCAATCAATATACGCCCTGTACACTCCCATGACCCTCTTCACCCTCCTCCTGTCTTCCAATGAATCCCATCCCAGCTCCTTTATCATATCTCTTACTGATTGTGTCAAGCAGTAATTTTCAGAAACAAATCTAGTAGCCTTTTTTTGCTCACTCTCCAACTTCTGTATTTGATACTCAAATGTGGGTTCCATACTACTACTATATTCGAGCAATGGTCTATCCATCTCAAGAACCGAAGGAGATATATATATATATATGTATATATATATATAAATATATAAATTGATTTCGATTTGTTTCGTCCAGTCCTATAAGAACCAATCATCAGTTTGTGGCGCCAAGGTAATGATACTTTCTATGTACACCAAAGCACACCATACATATATACATATACTGGATTATATGCATTTGCATGTTTGCATACGCATTTGCATATTAAGCCCATTTTCACCGGTTATTGTATATTTTACCTAAAACCAAGTGATGATGTATATTTTCGATATATTTACAATATTTTTCTGTAGTATACCTAGTTAATAAATAGAATCTTACGTTGTAGCGGCTAAACCTACTAGCAGCACGACTCTCTGAAGAACTACGACCCACGTCTGGGAATGGAAACAAACTGATTCCATCAACAAAGAAAGCGTTTCTTAAGGCACGTTCTCGTAATAATGCCTATAAATAAATTGCCAAATCTGCCTTTACCTCCGGAACCAGTGGTAACTCTATGGGCGACGTGGGTTGAAGCTGTACTGTTTTACAGTGAACATTTCGAGGCCATTAAAGTTGTAGTATACGACTTTGACAGTGTTTTTTTTTTTTATGGCTTTTGGCGACTAAGCCATTCAGCCAGCTCAATGTGTTTATTTCTCTTCAAGTGAATTTTTTACTTTCTCCAGTGCGTTTTATGCTTCCTATGTATAGACACCACAGGACGGACAGGACACACACACAGACACACAACACTTAAACATCCATGCCCGCGGCCGGATTCGAACCGGCGACCTTCGGCACACGGAGCTAGCACTCTAGCCCCTACGCTACCGAGGCCGGCGACTTTGATAGTGGAGAGGCTATGACAGTTTGTCAGTACAAGGAAGCATTTAACAATTCAAACCATAGCAGTGATTAGCAATCGTTTTTCCCACATATCTGTGAGTTTGACGTTGACTGAATCTATTCAGTTAATGAATAAGATCCGCATTGCCAGAGGTATTCCTGTGTAAACTTAAAGTGAAGTTTGAAAATATTTTGAACAATAACCCACGTTTTGAACGTTTTGTCGAATTGATAGTTTTAGTAATGGGACGGGTGAACTTTTTGCAGAAACAATGACTGCTAACACAGCACCCAATTTCAAATACTGCCCAGTTACATCAGTGAATGAGGAACGGACCATATCCACTAATAAAAATATTTTGATAGATCGATGAAACAATCTTACTATTGAATATTTGGAACAGTACCAAATTGTTTACATTTACAAAAGTAAAAAAAAAATTGTGAAATATCGAATTTATAAATATTTTATTTAGCTAATTACTAATTGCATGCTGATTTTGAAATAAAAAATCTAAAAATTACTATTTTTATATTATATAATCTATATATATAAAGATGAATGTATGTATGTATGTTTGTTAGTTTGTTTGTTCTTCATACAAATCCACAGTTTTCATCCGATCTCGATGAAACTTTGCACACTTATCCTTTGAAACAAGGAGAAAAATACTGTCTACATTTGGTTGAAAAATTATCTGTATCAATAATACATGTTGTCTCAATTTCGAAATACTACTGAACGGCGATAGACAGACGCTTTGGATATGGAGGTCTCTATACTGTTTTTCCGTGTAGCGGTCAGACAGCTCAGTGGTTAAAGCGCTTGCTTACTAATGTTTGGGTCGTGGTCTCCGGTTGAAATCTCCGTGGAGACTAAGATTTTTAAAAATTGTTTTTGATCGTAAGAGTCACGCCTGGGCCGTCGGTTATTCGTATTGAATGTTAAACTGTAGATATCACAAAGTTAGGGGTGCAATGCGAGGCAAATCGTAGGTAGTCTTGCAATGCTGTAGGTGTACACTTTTTTACGTTATAATGATCTCTCAGGGGTTGTTCGCAGTCACTGTGTGTATGTCTGTTAACCGCAGTAATAATACTATAAATACGGAAGTAAGTCTCTGTCTTTTTGTTACGTTTTGACGACCAAATGGCTATATCGGTATAGAAGGAATTTGACAAGAAAATCTGTATGAAGGGCACAGGACATTTTTTCCTGTATGATTAACAGTTATAGTCACGAAATTTTGAGACCTTATCGAATGGTGACAGAAATATGTTGGAAATTGATTCTCTTCAAGAGACAGGTTCGACGGTAGAGTGATATAGTGATAGCTTTCCTGTCATATTATGCCGACTCGGTGTTGTTTGGGACCAATCCTTCATTAGCAACAACTTTCTATATTCAATTCTGGCAAAAGAATTCTTAATCCACGCGTACGAAGTCGCGGGTACGAGCTGGTATTGCATATTTTGACACTTTTCATTAATATTTTAAGCATTTTTCAGGCATATTTCAGGCTTTGCGTTGCGTATATTTACATACGAGCATGAATGAGTCTCCTCTGCAGTGAGTAAGAGAGAGAGAGAGAGAGAGAGAGAGAGGACCCAGAGACGACAACAACAAAAAAAGCTGGCGCCGGGCGCGTTGCTGTCGTTTTTTCGTCGCGCCCTGGGATATTTGTGTTTGTTCGGCATCCGTTTCCGGTGGGCCCACGTGCTGGATTCAGCTTCTAAAGACGTCCACCTGACTTCTAGACGCTTTAGACGAAGCAGTCTAGTCATACCTAGGGATTTAAATTGAGTCTGGGAACTTGTCGCTTACCAGAGGACTGAAAAGGTGCGATAGTAATACCGGTACATAAAGGAGGGGCGATGAATAGAGTCCAAAATTACAGACCAATCAGTGACAGGTAAATTAAGGGAGAGACTAATATGCAATCACATTATTTTTTTAAAAAAATTATGACTTTACGTCTACGTCGAGGTCATCAGAGGTGGGACAAGGAACGGGAAGGAATTCGGCAATAGCCTTTTTGTAGGAAGCATCTCGGCATTCGCCAGGAGTGGTTTGCGGAAACCATAGAAAAACTGGATGCCCAGCCGGGGATTCGAACCAAAGTCTACCCCAATGCGACCTCAGACCGTTAACCGCCCAGCAACCACGTTCAGTATCACATTATAAAACTCTCTGACGAATGTCAGTGGTTTTCAAGTCTACATCGTGGCTTTACGCAAGGATATTCATGCGAATCTCAATTAGTAGGCTATTTGCACAGTTCAGAATAAATGGACAAGGGAGGTCAAACTGAAAGTGTAGCAAAAGAGATTTCAAAGTAAGCCATAAAGTGGTGTTAAACAAGGTAAAATCTTTTGGAGTGGATGGAAAAGTATTGTGCTGGGTAGAAAAATTCTTAAAAGGTAGAAAGCAAAAAGTTAGGGTAGGAAATGCAGTATCAAAAGAAGTTGAAGTAAAAATGGGAGTGCCACAGGGTAGCATATTGGGACCATTGTTATTCATTATTCTAATGAATAACTGTGTTGATTGTTTACTATCAGAAATTAGATTTGTTTTAAGATCACATAATGCTGTGTAATAGGATCAAAACGATAGAGGACTGTAAACAGTTGCAGGGTGATCTGGACAGGATATCTAGTTAGGTTGGTAAACATGGGATGAAGATAAATGCAAAGAACAGTCAGCTTATTAGATACACAGATAAAAAAATAAAAACTGATTTTAATTATAAGGTTGGGAATGAATTGTTTGTTGAAGACCTGAAATGTAAACACCTTGGCATAAAATTTCATGACAAAGTAAACTGGTCAGGACACATTGGACTGGTGGTAGGAAAATGTTTCAAAATTCTGCACTTCTTGGAGAGAGTGATGAGGGGATGTACGAGAGAAGTAAGGGAATTGGGTTATAAAACTTTGGTCAGACCATTGCTTGAGTATGGTGGTGTAGTATGGGACCCACATTATGGGAGTTGGAGGGGGTGCAAAGGAGGGCAGCTAGATTTGACTGTGGAAATTACCACAGAACACAATCAGTAACTGATATGATAAAGGAGCTGGGTTGGGAGTCATTGGAGGGTGAAGAGAGTGCTGAGAATGTATAAGGCGTATATTGGCGATGAGGCCTGGATGGATGTTGATAAAAGAATTAGGAGAAAGAATTTAAAATAAAATTCGCAAAGGGATGGTGGGTGGTAAAATTACGCTCAAACCATTTAAGATTATTTTTTTTTTAAATTAAACGTTTATAGAAATTGCATCTTGGCATATGACCCATCGCAATTAAATTAATAATGTCTCGATATTTCCTGAAACACAATCTTGACAATATGCATAAGATATATTGAGTACAATTTGTTTTCTTAGTTATTTTCTTCTCATTTTCAGTTATTAATTTGCCGTAAGCACGACATAATTTTTTCCAGAGCCAGGGTCTTGTTTACTTTATTACCAAAGGACTTTCGCTGCTGCCATGAGCGTTTCATCACCTCAAAAATATGTATGGATGAGGTAGGGTATACCCAGGTATCCCACCTTTATGAGACAAGAACAGATAATACGCAGAAATGTAATAACTCATTTAAAAATCAAAAGGGAATTAGTACACTGTGACCCAAAACATACGGAATGAAGACTACCTGTCATGCACGCAGTTATATTAGTCGATTCAAATTAGTCCACTTTGTGAAGCTGATTAAAGTATTGCCTCTATGGCGGGGCGAGAGGTGATTTTGTATATATTGTTAGTCGTTGGTTATAACTTTTGATATACAGTACTAGATGACTCAAGCGAAAATTTAGCGAATAGCATGAATAGTAACGTTGGTGGTTTGTAATAGGATGAAAAAGAACCGTCTCATTTGTTTTAATTATTCATTTGTTTAGTATACTAGGTACGTAACAAAAGTCGACGGCAGTGATGCAGCATTAATATCTCTGTGAAATGTGCTGCTGCCATCTAACGGCTTGGCTCTGAACTGTCTCATACGCGCGACTTTCACAGTTATTACTTTTGCCCTTTAAGGGTCAAATTTCGAAAAATTTCGTTTTTAATTTATAATGATGCCTGCGTGGAGACCTTAATATTTTAAATGATTCCTCACTTATCTATTTAGATTAGGTGTTAACTCGTAACAAAAAAACACGTTATGAAAACAATGATAATTTTGTCCTTTAAGGGTCAAATTCCGGAAACCTCCTTTCTTAAAATATGATGTGAACATGGAGGTTACATATCAAGGGGGATAAATGGTTCGTGACACAAAAACGCGTTGCGGAAATATCGATACTCTTGCCCTTAAAGGGTCGAATTCCGAAAAATTCCTGTCTTAATATATGATGTCACCAAAGCAGAGGTCTTCATTTAACGATTTCAGTTAGGTATCCTGGAAGACTCAGCTTTTGTTCCTACACAAACTAATTTCTTACCCTAACAACATTATTTGACCCTAATAAACTCAATTTCTAATCTAATAACTTATTTTTTGACCCTAAAACGCATTTTGTGACCATAAAAACATTATTGACTTTAATAACCAGTTTTTTGAGCCTAAAGAATTTTTGACCCTAACAGATAATTTTTTGACACTTTTAGACCTTGCGAAACGGTTTTTTTTTTTAAATTTAAAACTATTTTAAAGATTCCATCAATGACAAAACTTAAGAAATAGATCAGATAAGGTCATCCGTGACACAAAAAACTTTTATTTTTGACTGCCAACAGGAACTGGTGAACATATCCAAAAACTTAGTGCAGAACTAATTAGAGTTATCTATATCAGAGCAGATTTCGATGGGGTTTTCACCGTTTTAAAGCTTAGGATCTCGATTCAGTTGTTTGCAATGTCTTATGTTTCAACGTTAAATAACGCAGGAGTATTAAATGAAATTCTGAACGTATGATGACAAATTCCAAAGATGGAAGGATTAGATGTTGCATACTTCGCACTAAACACACAACTACAATGTCTCTGACCAAAGCCTTTAATGAAAGCAATAAGATAACTTTACAATAATAACTATTTTCCCCACTAAACAAAACTTGCATTCTTTCCTTTAATTCGGCATATTCAATTTTTAAACGCCATAGATAGCCGTAAAAACAATAGATTTTTTCTTTAAGCACGATCTCTGGACAATGTCTCTGGCCTTCAGCATTAGTCTTCTGTCCACGATAATATTATTCCGGATTCACTTTTGATATTTGTATAAAAGGCTAAATCTGCGGAGTTAAAGTATCTGGCGTTTCGAGCAAAAAGTACATAGTCCAGTCACCTTAATGTGACACCTCTCAAAAACCAGAATAACCACCTTTGGCAGAGCGGACCGCTGCGAGGCGTGCAGGAAGAGAGTCAATTAGGTTTCTGAAGGTGTTCACTGGGATGTTGAGCCATGCCGACCCGATCGAGGTGGTCCCACGAATTCTCGATTGGGTTTAAATCCGGTGAGTTTGCTGGCCAGGGGAGTAAGGTAAACTCATCCTGGTGCTCTTCGAACCACGCACATACACTGCGAGCTGTATGACACCTCGCATTGTCCTGCTGGTAGATGCCATCATTCTGAGGAAAAATTATTCGCACGTAGGGGTAGACATGGTCCGCAAGGACAGATACGTACTTGTGATTCATCGTGCCTTCCACAATGATGAGTTCACCCAGTGAATGCCAGGAAAACATTCCCCAAACCATAATGCTCCCTCCTCCACCCTGGATCCTTCCGGCAATTGTTGCAGGGTGTTTGCTTTCAGACGTTTCACGCCGTATGCGCCAACGTCCATCTGTCTGTTGGAGCATAAAACATGATTCGTCGGAAAAAGCCACCTGTCGCCATTCTTTGGACGTCCAGTTGCGGTACTGGCGTGCAAATTCCAGCCTTCGTCGCCGATGAACAGCAGTCAGCATAGGTGCATTAACCAGGCGTCTGCTGCGGAGGCCCATGCGCAGCAACGTTCGCTGAACCGTTGTTGAGGATACACTCTTGGTAGCCCCTTCGTTCATCTGGGAGGTCAGTTGCTCAACAGTTGCACGTCTATTTGCCCGAACGCATCTCCGTAGCCTTCGTTCGCCTCAGTCATCTATAGCCCGTGGTGCACCACATGTTCCACGCTGCCGATTTTGAATAGTGCCATTTTGTCATGTACGGTATACTTTCACCACGGCGCACAGTGGGGCGAAATCTCAAAAAGCTGGCCAAAAGTCGAAAAATAAAGATTTTATTTATGGAATTTTAAGTGTACAGCTGGGTAGACTGACTCCCAAAGTGTCTAACTTCATGGTTAGAATAGGTCCGAGGCTTGACGCAGACGCTGTACATCATTTGAAAGGTGACCGTTGAGCGAGCAACTATTGCGAGATACAAAGGAAGTAAATCAACCGTTACTTTGAACTGGTGGAAAAGTTTTCAGTTTTGAGCAATTTTCAACATTCAAAATGGACAGAGATCGTGATCATGAGTACAATTTTTACATGTATTACAAATACATAAAAAACATGTTTAAAGTTATTTATTTAATAAATAATTTTTAAACAAATTTGAACACTTAATTTGTATTTTTCTTTTTCAAAAATGAAAACAGCTATAAGTTCCACAGAGTCCCACAACGAACCTTATTTTAACTTCATTCTCTACAATTTATCTATTGAAATCTCAAAAAAATAAAAATCTGCTATAAACTGCTATTCCACAATTCGTGCAGCTTAATTTATCTGCAGTTTACCGGTATTTGTTTTTGGTCTTTTTCAATTTCATGTGTAAATTGTAAGTTATTGTCTTAGTTACTACAAATATTTAAAGTATAATCAATTTTGTATTTTGGTATTATTATAAAACTATCATCTACATATCTGAAATAGCACATCATTTCAAAATCTAGCAGTTTAAAACATTGTTCTTCCAAATCTCGCATAGCTAAGTCCACTAGAGTTGGATACACCTATAGGTGTGCGAAATTTTTGGTTATAACTTAGTTTGTTATTGGCGAAATTAACTTAATTAATACGATATACTGAAGAATACCAGACGAAATTAACTTCCTCTTTTTAAATAATCTTTAATAATACCTGTGTGTATGGGGTTACTTTTAAATAGATTTTATGGGATATAAAAGGCTAATACAAGTTATATTTTATTGCTCCAGAATCTGCTGGTCCAACCAACGAGAGCGACGATAAAGTTGGCTTCACACGAAAGGAAATAGGAATGTATAGTACACCACATTTTTATCCACAAAAATTTATAATATAAACATTTTTCAATTTTTGAAACCTATTTAAATTCTAACCCTTTTTATTTTAATCTGCCATATTGAATCCGCCATTTGTTCTTTTTTTGCATTCTTAACATTGGAATCGATATCAGCGAGCTTATTAAACCCTGTATACAAATGTGTATGACAACTGAAACATTTTTATAATATTTTAAATTTTTAATCCGCCATATTGGATCCTCTGGTTTTTTTTTTTTTTTTTTTTTTTTTAATTGGAATCGTAATCAGCGTGCTCAAAACAGATTTTCTACAAAGTTTCATTAAACTTGGATAACGTTTCCATATTTTGACCAGCTTTTTGAGATTTCGCCCCACTGTGGCGGCGGCACGTGAACAGTTCACAAAATTAGCCGTTTCCGAAATGCTTCCACCCTTGGCCTGAAAGCCAATAATCATGCCCTTTTGGACGTCGGATAAATCGCTACGTTTCTGCATTAAGGCAACGATTGAAATGCTTTCCGATGCCCTAGTATATCCTTTATATACACTCCACTGTAATGTGCCGTCACCTGCCTTCTGTTATTGGTTATTTCACGCTGACGTCGAAAGTAGGTGGTGGTCACATAGTGTTGTAAAAAAACGGTTTTTTTCTGGCTTGAAAAAAAACATGAAAAAAAACGTTGAAAAAAAATGTTTTTTTTCTGGAACATGTTTTTTTTCACAACTACTAAATCTCAAATTTGTAAGGCAGTTATCGTTTAAAATGACTGTTTTAGGTTTATTCTAAGTACTTATCTTAGTTTAAAATCTACTATATTTTTCTTGTTCAGTAGGGAAAAAATTAATTCGAAAATATTGGCAAAATTGACTGAAATTTTCTTTATGAACGGGGATTCCCGAAGAGACTAGGTTGCGCGAGAAGGAATCCCCATCCCCCATTGTTTGGATTGCTACTTGCTATTTGAAATAGTGCTGCCAACCCTACAAAATTACCTACAGATCTTTTAAAAAAATTAGGAATTTAAAATTTATCCAGTTTTTTGCCTCTTTTTATTACTTATTGTGCTTTCCTTATATTCGTAAACTTGTTAACTCTCAGAGTATAGTGGTACTGACTCATTAAATTGTCAGTAAGGGAGCGTGCATAAACCACATAGCTCCATTTTGCCCTCCTGTGAACCCCCACTTAGCCCTACGTGGCTTTTGCCTCTCCCCCCCCCCCCCCCCCCACGTAGCACGTAGCTTTCTTCCGTTTTGATTCCAGAAGACATGTTGTACTGTTTTCTCTTGTCAAACTATTGTAAATTACATACGGATATAATTAACTGAGGGAAATAAATACTCACATGCTGTTGTGAGTTCAGTTCCTCATTTTAACTGTGAAAAATGTTACGAAAGGAAAGTAACGTGGCCTGGCTCGGAACCCCCCCCCGTCCCCCCACGTAGCCCAGCGTAGCCTTCCAGCTAACCCCTCCTCCCTCTGGATCAAGCCACGTAGTTTGTGCACGGTCCCTAATTATGAATCGTTTCCTTGCAACCGTTGGTGTAAACAAACGATTGAAAAGAAGTAAAGCTCCTATTTTGTATGATAATAGATTTTAATTCAAACTTAAAAGACCGTAACACAGAATTATCAGCACAGTGTGTACTTTGCTCACTATTTAAAATTGCAATTTCAAAATCTTTTGCGTACAATACAAGAACAACCAATAAAAGAAAATGTAACTATTTCTGAAGTTATGGATCTAGAGGAGACAGAAGAAGAGACAGAAAATTCCGACACCGACCGAACTAGTGTTGGTAGTGCTGATACTAGTGAATGTGGTACTGACATAGAGGATGAATAAAATTATGTTACCTATATAGATACACTTATGAATCATTATGTGAGACATTATATGATTCAGTAAGACTTAAAACACACTTGTAAAATGGAATTCCTTAAATAAAACTATAATTTATCAAATATAATGTTTTCTGAAAAAAAAGAAATTAGAAAAAAAAACACGGGTGCTAGGTTTTTTTTCATGTTTTTTTTTTACAAAGCTGAAAAAAAAAAACATTTTTTTTTTTCAGTTTGCAACACTATGGTAACATTAATGTGACTGGACTGTGTACATCCATTCACTTCGCAATTGAATCAAATGTGAGTTTCTAACATAATCTAGCGTTGTTCAGTAATGTAGTAATGCAATTTCTTAACCTAATTAACGAAGCTTGATACACATGAATCTTTTCGGACGAATGGAAATAGTGTACGTGCAAATAAACTTCAACCCACCCGTTTCTTGGTAGGGGGCGGGTGAATCTAAGTTCCGAAAAACATTGGAGCAAATTTTATGAAAATTTGTACAAATGTTTCTAATTGCGGGAATAAAAATAGGGTGCGGGTAAATCTACGCCAACTATACCGGGCAACGCCGGGAACTCCGCTAGTACGCCAATAAACTGCTCCCGAACAATTGAAATGATCTGAGATTCTATAGAGCAGTTATTCTTTGTGTCGAAGCCCATTTATATTTTCATGTTCGACTTGAGAATTTGTCACGCAGGGGAAGAACGAAATATTAATCTGAAATGATAATTTCACGCCGTTTCTGGGGACTAAATCTAGTTCTGGAGTGGGTAATAGTCCCTAACGTGCCCTCAAAACAAGATCTAGAATACACAACGTCTGGCTTTGTGCAAAACTGGAAAATCTAGTGCGAACCAGCTTACTGAATAAGACTCGAAAACCAGTTTCCTTGACAACAAATGCTGACTGTTATTTACTGAGCTATGACGTGACGATTTTTCGCCTCTTGAAAGCAGTTGGGAGTATGAATCGGTATTTGTGAAGCGAGTACGTAAGTAGAATTTGGGTGGAAAATCAGAGGCCAAGAAAGAAGGTAGGAGAAATAAAATGTTAAGGTATAGACTAGAAAATTGAGGATAAGAAGCAGGTCAATAATTTCTATGGGAGCGTCCATAAACCACGTAGCTCCAGACATTTTGTACTGTTCTCTCTTGTCAGATTATCGTTAATTACGTACGGAGATAATTAAACCTCATTTTAACTGTGACAAATAATACGAATGAATAGTTACGTGGCCTGGCTCCGAAACCCCCCCCCCCTCCGGTAGTCCTGCAAGTTTCCCAGACAACCCCTCCCCCCCTAGACCAAGCTACGTATTTAACGGACGCTCCTATGAATAGATGAATGTCAAGGTCAAGGAAACGACTGGCGACAAGGAACGGGAAGGAATTCACCCATTGCCTTTTGAATGAACCATCCCAGTATTCCCCTGCAGTGATCCATTAATTATTATTATTACTCCGCGATTCACTAAAAGTGTGTGGCACAGGGTGCATTGCACCTATCCGAAAGGGTAATAGTTTGGAAGGGATATACGGGATATGGCAGGAGGCGCCCATCGGCTATTGTGAGGAACCATCCCAGCATTCACCTGGAGTGATCCGGGAAAACCATGGAAAACCCAGATCAGTATGGCCAGAGTGCTATATCGAAAGATACTCCTGTCGGATTTTAAGTTCGCTCTCCCGGTAAATTTTTTCCATTCCATTCCAAATCGCTTGTGGAAAAAATGAGTACAGAAATGAATCTGTTCTGGCCCTGATTATTTTCGAGCTCATTCCTAGATATGAATGTTGCTGGTAGCAATATTTGTTTACTGTCATTCCGAAATAAGTAAGTCATGAATTTTTCAATTAGCTTCTGTCGAGAGCAACGCCTTCGGTGCTCCAGGTCTTCCCAACCTAACTTCTTCAACATCGCACTTACCAATCGGGCGGCTATTCTTTCGATCTTCTCCAAAGCCTCCATTAACCCATTTTGATGAGGACCCCATACAGAACAACAGTATTCTAAGTGAGGACGCACTAGTGACTTGTATGCAATCGATTTAACTTTCGGAGTGCATTGTTTTAAATTACGACCAAGAAATCGGAGCAATTACATTCTCGATATGCTCATTCCAGGACAAGTTATTACGAATTGTTACCCCTAGGTATTCAGCGGAATCTACCGTTCTAAGGACAGTGCCATTAATTGTATATTCAGAGCTAAATGGTGTCACCTTTTTAGGGAGCGTGCACAAACTACGTGGCTTGGTCCAGGGGGGGGGGTTGGCTGGAAGGATATGCTGGGCTTTGTGGGAGGGGGGGGGAGGGGGATGTTTCCGAGCCAGGCCACGTAGCTTTCCTTTCGTAACATTTTTCACAGTTAAAATGAGGAACAGAACACACAACAGCACAAGGATATTTATCTCTGTCATTTAATTATCTCCGTATGTAATTTACAATAGTCTGACAGGAGAAAACAGTACAAAATGTCTTCTGGAATCAAAAGCGAAAAAAGCTATGTGCTACGTGGGAAGGGGGGGGGGGGTAAAGGTAAAAGCCGCGTAGGGCTACATGGCGGGGGGGAGGCTCACAGCAGGCTAAAATAGAGCTACGTGGTTTATGGACACTCCCGCATGACGCGGCACTTTTTAGCGTTTAACTCCAACTGCCAGTCTTTTCACCACGCAGTTATTTTCATAATATCGTCTTGTAACAAAGCGTGGGTGAGGTGAATCTGGGAAGGGGGAGATTCTATCGAAATCTCACGAAGGGTGTGGCGGGGGGGGGGGGGGGGGGGGGTCAACGTAAATCTCACGTGAACTTTTGAAGACGATAGTAAAACAAACATCATGAATCATCGTTAAATCTGCAGTGGATCAGTGACTAGACTTACCGCCATGCCGAAAACAAAATTTTCTTTAAAGTGCGAACCCACGTAAGGGAATTTAGAGAGGTGTATTATAGAACAAATAAATGAGTTCTATTCTGTAAATTATTTGAAATTAAAGTGACTCCAACAAAACGATTTAAAATTTAATTTCCCAATGGGGCAGGGAGTTCACGGAAGCAAATTATACTGTCTACATGAAAGCGACGCTACTAGATAAAATAAATGATGACTAATTGAGCACATTTTATGTATAGTAAATTTAAATGTTTGGTCACATTTTGTAATTTTTAGGCCATATTTACCCATTTTTAAGGTTGTATTTGCCTGCATATTTCTCTAATTTTTGGTCAATAAGATCCGAATCCTAATGATGACGCTTTCAAATCTGATATTTCTTTTTGTGACACTCTGTATAGTAAATATAAAGCTACCATCCTGTATAGCTGACTACACTTGAGCATGTCTTGATGTATAGTAGATTTAAATGTTTGGTCCTATTTTGTCATTTTTGGTCATATTTACCCATTTTCAAGGTCATATTTGCCTGCATATTTCACTATTTTTTGGTCATAAAGATCCGAACCCAACTCATTAGATTACGAAAACTCGTTGAATCCTCGTTATTGTACAGCGCCATTTCACACCACACTTTCAACTTGAAATGACACTTCAGCGAGGACTACAATGAAAGTTGCACTGAAATTCACATGACAGAACAAAATTAGAATCATTTTATCAACCAGCGGTGTGGATACACGAGGGCGATTCTAATCACAACAGCTTTACTTCAAACCATCAAAACAATAGAAACTGTCACTGCCTTGGAAAATCTCGGGTGACATCTGTGAGCGAATTTAAGTCTAGCTACCGCCCGTTTAATATTTTTCGAATCGTAATGCGCCGGCCACGTACAACCCAACGCTATGACTACAAGTCACACGCGTTCATAGCACTGTTATTGTATATGATATCTAAATTACATACGGAGATAGTTAAAGTACGGAAATAAATATACACATGCTGTTGTATATTGTGTAGGGGAGACCGGGGCAAGTTGACGATGTTAACGATTAAACATTTTCAATAAATTCATTTTTTGAAGAAAATATTTTTTCATTGCAAATATTATTAGTCTGGTCTTTTATTGAAATGTTCGTAATTATATACAACTTTATTTCATATTATCAAAGCTTTTTTTATTAATTTTAGAAAGTAATGCAAATCTGTCATCTTGCCCCAGGACTGGGGCAAGATGACTTTGACCACGGGGCAAGATGACATTTAATGAAACTGTAATAAATTTTTATTGTTACACATCAATATGTGTACATTGTTGTATATACATTAACAGAAGTCACATACAAATTTCCCTCCTTCACAGTTTCAACAGTCTTCGTGCCACCATTTAAAGCACAAGCAACACTGTATTCAGTGTTCTGATGGAGGGTCTTCATAGATCTCAGCACATCCTGAACACTGAACTAAACTTTCTTCGGAAGCTTTTCTTGATGTTGTCGCAACACGGATTTTTCTTTAATTCAGAAGAGGTAAACGTCAGTTTCTTAGTACAACTTAAATTTCTTTCATCCCGAGCCTGTGCGTATGAAACAAACATCCAATTCTTACGTCATCTCTTTTCTTCAATTGGCGAGGTAGTGTTGCTTAAGGGATATTGTAAACGTTCGCTGCACCCAAGCAGGACTTTTTAACTCCTTTGACATCAATTATTACAACAGCCAAAGCATTTCGGTCCCACTCGCCTCTGGAGGACTTCTTTTTATAAGTTCTCACCATATCTGGATCATAAAGTGTCATGAATAAGGAAAGTAGCGCCCTTCCAAATTTTAAGAGAAATTATGTGAGTCATGCAAGTCAAGACTCTTACACGAAACACAAAAAAAGGCACTCAAAGACTGAAACAGACACAGCCAAAGTCATCTGGGGTCAGGTAACGAGGTCGTCAACTTACCCCAGCCAACTTGCCCCGAACGACAATGTTAGAAACAATCAATTATTGCGGTAGTTTAAAAAAGAATGAGATACAAATAAACAGCTTTTATGAAAGCACATTGTTTAAGCTACTCATGAATGACAAAGTATAAAACAATATCTTACCTGTTAGTCTGTGAAGTCTTAATTCAGAGATGTAGAAAATTACAGCACGTCACAGAGAATTCTCGATCAGCGAATAGCGAGGAACAATACGGCACGAGCGACACCAGTGTTCTATATTTTAGTTCCTATTCATGTGGAGAGCTAGTAGTATGAATACAGTGCTGCTACATAGAAGCGGGAATTTAAAATAAATTATTCGTCATCTTGCCCCGCTCGTCAACTTGCCCCGGTCTCCCCTACATTATTTTAGCTGCGATAAATAATATAAATCAAAAGCTACGTGGCTTGGTTCTGAAACATACCCTACTACCATCACCACGTAGTCCATCCCAACCCCTCAACCACTAGATCCAGACACGCAGTTTATGGACGCCAATTAAATTTGCATGAAATGTTTGGAGAAACCATGTACGAGGCGGTACACAAAAATAACCAGAATAGCATTACCGTGCACGGAGCTTGTGTAGTACTCGTTTCTGCCACTAGGCGTTTATACCGCAACTCATTGCCATTCAGTGCCGCCTGTTTTGTCAACCTGGCTTATTCTGTTAATATGCAGTCATTGTTTTTGCTAGCGCTGTTTTGTTATTGTTTCGTTTTTTATGATTGGAAGTTTAAGTGAATAACGTGCAGCTGTGAAATTTTGTTTTCTGCACAGTAAAAATGCTGCCAAAACTGTCTTAATGTTGAAAACAGCTTACAAAGATGACGCTATTGGAAAAACTCAAGTATACTTCGTACCATCAAATCGATAGGAACTGTCACTGCCTTAGAAAATCCCGGGTGACATCTGTGGGCGAATTTAAGTCTAGTTACCGCATGTCTAATGTTTTTCGAATCGTAATGCGCCGGCCACGTACAACCCAACGCTATGACTACACGTCACAGACGTTCA
>JARYHS010001113.1:8933400-9056193 GCA_031002005.1 Vandiemenella viatica | reverse complement strand
GGCAGCGCAATCCAGCCAGTTGCGCGGCAAGCAATGCAGGCACAGTCAGTTTTCGCGACCATGGACGAGTGTGAATAAAGAGAACACTAAGTTTCGACACGCGATTTCAGTTACCGAGAGACTAGTAATAACTTTAAGATTTCTAGCAACTGGAGACTCATATACCTACTACTACTTATAACGTTAATTATTAAGCGGAACCGAAGGTGGTAAAATAAAAATAATCGAAATTTGGTTTTTTGTTCCAAAAATTATTTTAAACTTTCCTCTACAAGAGAAACCTTCATTTTGCGTTATAAAAGTCCTAGAAGTAGAATTATTGCTTTTTTTATACCCGACATCCTATAGTGTGTGTATGTAGTTGTCATACGTTGAAAGCCCTTTGCTATAAATTAGATTTTTGAAATTTAAGGAACATTTTCTCGAAAATTACTCAAGATAGGAACATAAAAATTTTATACGTTTCTCTTTACTGTCCAAATTACATCTCCACACTATTGTAATAAGTCTAGTAGTTAAAATGAAATTTAAGAAAATGTTGTTGGCAGTGGTAATTTGTTTTCTAGCAATGAAACTTATGGAACTCCTCATTTACATAAACTAAATGAACAAGGAGTGTCTGCTATTTGTTGTGGTAATCTGCACATTTACTATTCCACAAAAATTCTTTCGCACCATACAGCTGTATTAGATACCGACACTTTTCGTTGTTCATGGCAGTAAACTGTCGCTGTGCCGCGCGAGCCAACTCAAAGAAAGACACTGCCGTCCCAACTGCTCGCGAGCTAATCAGTGGGGGTCCTTTGCCGCGCGCCTAGAGACCGACAGAGAATGGCTCGCAGCGCGGCATGTTCGACCGCGCCAATGTTCCTGGAAAAAGCCAGAATGTTCCTGGAAAAAGCCAGGTATCGCCGCGCGACCCAGTGTTCGAGGGTTTGCCGCGCGTAGTGGATACACAGCTTAATTCTTCCTTGTTTACGTTGTTCACTGAGTGTTTAAGATGCCTCCGATAATCGTGAGTCCCGCCGACTGTGAAGTACGGGCAGGCCTAAAACCGATCGATATTCATCGTGAGATCTGTGCAGTTTACGGACAAAACATTATGAGTGATGGGATGGTGAGAAAGTGGGTGAGAGCATTTAAAGATGGCCGCACAAATGTGCATGATGAACAACGGAGTGGGCGTCCTTCGGTCGTTAATGAAAGTTTGATGCAGAAAGTGGACAATAAGGTGAGAGAAAACAGACGCTTTACGATTTCCTCCTTGTGTGATGACTTCCCTAATGTTTCTCGTAGTGTTTTGTATGGCATTGTGACCGAGCACTTGAATTACCGAAAATTGTGCTCACGTTGGGTACCGAAAATGTTAACGGATGTGCACAAAACCAAACGTTTAGGCAGTTCATTGACTTTCCTTGAGCGGTACCACAACGATGGTGATGATTTCTTAAGCCAAATTGTTACGGGCAATGAGACATGGGTGGCCTACGTCACACCTGAATCAAAGCAACTGTCCATGGAATGGCGGCATTCAGATTCACACAAAAAAGTGAAGTTAGAGCATACGGTTTCAGCCCAGAAAATCATGTGCACAGTTTTTTTGGGACAGAAAAGGAGTACTGCTTGTGGAATTTCTGCCTCGTAATGAGACAATCAATCCAGCAGCTTATTGTGAGACATTGAACAATCTGCGCCGTTCAATCCAGAACAAAAGACGTGGCAAGTTGAGCAAGGGCATCGTTTTGCTGCATGACAATGCCCATCCACATGTGGCTAATAAGACCAAAGATCTCATCACATCTTTTCGATGGGAAACTCTAGATCATCCTCCGTACAGCCCTGATCTGGCGCCCAGTGACTACCATCTGTTCCTGCACTTGAAGAAACACCTGGGCGGTCAGCGTCTTGAAGACGATAACGAAGTCAAAACAGTTGTGATGCAGTGGTTAACAAGTCAGGCGGCAGACTTCTATGAGGAGGGTTTTCAAAAACTGGTACTACGTTATGACAAGTGCCTCAGTATTGAAGGGAATTATGAACAAAAGTAGAGTAAGGTACAGGCTTTCATGTAAAAATAAAATTATTGATATACATTTGCACATCTTTTTTAAATTTCAAAACGGTACTTACTTTTAAAAAAAAAAAAAAATGCCTCTTATTAGAACTACTTATAAGAGGTTTAGTAACTCTCAACATTGTTATAGTGTAAGCCTGTAAGGCAAAGGATGAAGAACATGAAAATTAGTTTGTAAAAACTTGATTAATAGCAATGAATGAAGCCGACAATTCTCGTATATTTGAGTTTGAGTCTACCAAAGAGATTGTTGCAAGAATTGAACATATACCGATGAAAAGAAATGTAGTATTGATTGTGTGAATACCAATGAATGGTATAATCTAATTTAATGAATTGCGACTGAAATAGTTGGTGTATTATTTAAGAATTATTAACTGTTGCAATGTAGTAAATATGAAATAGGAGCTCATTAGTAAAAGGAATAAAAGAAATGAAATACGAAGTATAATGAAAGTATGTTTGACAGTTCTATTATTACCGTGGCGTCACAATCTGATGATGAATTCTGGTAGAGCCCGACGAAACAAATCGAAAATAAAGAACAAAAAAATGTCGATATCTCGCTTGGTTTTCGAGATATAGCGTGTTAAAAATCGGTTACAGGTACAGTTTCTTGTGCTTTTGGTGACGTTTCTTCTGGTCCAGGCTGCATTTCAACCTGACAACAACCACTAGGAAGAAAATAAATCACCTATAGTCCATTTCCACCGTGGAGGTATAGTGGTTTTGGCATTTAAAAAAATTCTAACCTCGATAACTAAGTGAAATAAAAATAAAAAATTCTTTTTTTCGATTGTCTCGACGGGTTACACACGAATTCATCATCAAATTTGGCTATGGCGAATTTTTCTTCTGATCCAGGCCACATTTCAATCTAACCATCTCAATTTTTGAATACGATATCGCGAGAACTAAGCGAGATACTGAAAAATTGTATTCTTTACTTTCAAATTATCGAGTTACATAAGAACCCATCATTAAATATGACTTTGACGAAATTTTTCTTCTGTTCCTGGCCACATTTCAACCTAACCATCTCAATTGTTTGGTAGTATATCTCGAGAATTAATCGAGATAATGAAAAATTGTATTCTTTACTTTCAAATTATCGAGTTACATAAGAACCCATCATTAAATATGACTTTGGCTAAATTTTCTTCTGGTCCAGGCCGCTTTTCAACCTAACCACCGCACTTTTTAGATATTATATCTCGATAACTAATACAGATATCGAAAAAATTATCCTTCACTTTCGATTTGTCTCGTCTAATTTTATAAATGTCCATCGTCATATCTGGCCTTGGCGAATTATTTTTCTTCTTGTCCAGTCCACTTTTCAACCAAACTACCACACTTTTGAGATACGATATCTCGAGAACTAAGAGAGATATCGAAAAACTTTATTCCTAATTTCGATTTGACTCCTGGATTAACATGAAAATCCATAACCAAATTGCGGCGTCATCGTTATCGTAGAATTCTCCTACCACTTGTCCAATGCGTCCTGTCCATCTGAGTTTATGATCAAATGACTTAATACAACGAAATTTCAACTTTCCAACCTAAGCGTTAAGGTTATTTCAACACTTAAGTATGCTTTTTAACAGATGAAGAAAATGATAACTTTAGATCATAGCGTGCTATGACATATCGCGAAACCATAATTACGTTAAGTCATGTTCTAGCAGTAAACGATCATGCATCATGTAGTTCGGCCGTACAACCGTGGAATGAGTGTTATTTTGGTGTATTGTGTATGTATTGTGTTAGCGGGCGCGTTTGTAGGAATAATGTATACCGTTAGGGCAACATTCCAGGCGAACCTGCGGGACTCCAGACCGCAGGAATGTCGGAATACCTGAGCTACCTCAGTCCCGTTCATCTCCCTTAATAACACCTTGCCCGTAGTACCTTACCTATACATTGTACGAATCAGTTCCAAGTGTTTATTCAGATATTGAAAATTCACCTTACACTAAACAAAAACCCCTCAAGTGCGAATTACTATGCGTCTTGAGTGTTTCGAACCAAGAATGATTTCACTATAAAAGTTATTTTGAAAAACTGTTTAGGGACATCGGTCTAAAAAAAAAAGGGGGAGGGGGAAAGGGATAGCAAAGTAGCTTTTCATTCATATTATTTGTCACAATTAAAATAAGATACAGAACACACAACAGCATGTGGATATTTATTTCAGTCACTTAATTATCTCCGTATAGTCTGACAAGAGAAAACAGTACAAAATATCTTGTGGAATCAATAGGGAAAAAAGCTACGTGCTACGTGTGAGGGGGGGTACAGACAAAAGACACGTCAGAATACGTTGGAGGGGGAGGGGGGAGTTCGCAGGAGTTCAAAATAGAGCTACGTAGTTTATTGACTCTCCATTATTATAACATTCCAAAAAATTTCTATCTAATTCTCTGTTGGAAACGTAATGTAAAAAAGAATCAAATTTCCCAATATTAAGTGTATTTTTTTTAAAAAAACCATAAGCTACAGAAGAAGCCCTATATTTTTTTTCTGTATGGCAGGAAATGAACAAAGAATTTTCTAGTCAATATTTCCGGAAACAAAGGGAATAACATGTTGAATTTATTGCTCTTCGCCTAAAACTCCTACTAATAGTAAAACAAAAATTTCTGATTATTTTTCAGGGTCGGAAAGACGTTCCTGGAAGATAATCTATTACTTTCCCCCATACTGCTGATTGCACAGTCTATAATTATTTCTGCCCCAAAAATGTTTCCAAATTGTACCATGTAATACGAGGCATATTTTTTTTAAGTACCGTTTTGAAATTAAAAAAAGACGCAAATATATATCAATAATTTTATTTTTACATGAAAGCCTATACCTACCTTACTCTACTTTTCCATATAATTCCCTTCAATATTGAGGCACTTGTCATAACGTAGTACCAGTTTTTGAAAACCCTCCTCATAGAAGTCTACCGCCTGACTTGTTAACCACTGCATCACAACTGTTTTGACTTCGTCATCGTCTTCAAGACGCTGACCGCCCAGGTGTTTCTTCCAGTGCACGAACAGATGGTAGTCACTGGGCGCCAGATCAGGGCTGTACGGAGGATGATCTAGTGTTTCCCAACGAAAAGATGTGACGAGATCTTTGGTCTGATTAGCCACATGTGGACGGGCATTGTCATGCAGCAAAACGATGCCCTTGCTCAACTTGCCATGTCTTTTGTTCTGGATTGAACGGCGCAGATTGTTCAATGTCTCACAATAAGCTGCTGCACTGATTGTCTATTTACGAGGCAGAAATTCCACAAGCAATACTCCTTTTCTGTCCCAAAAAACTGTGCACGTGATTTTCCGGGCAGAAATAGTTTGCTTGAATTTCACTCTTTTGGGTGAATCTGAATGCCGCCATTCCATGGACAGTTGCTTTGATTCAGGTGTGACGTAGGCCACCCATGTCTCATCGCCCGTAACAATTTGGCTTAAGAAATCATCACCATCGTTGTGGTACCGCAAGGAAAGTCAATGCACTGTCTAAACGTTTGGTTTTGTGCACATCCGTTAACATTTTCGGTACCCAACGTGAGCACAATTTTCAGTAATTCAAGTGCTCGGTCACAATGCCATACAAAACACTAGGAGAAACATTAGGAAAGTCATCACACAAGAAGGAAATCGTAAAGCGTCTGTTTTCTCTCTCCTAATAATGTTTTATCCGTAAACTGCACAGATCTCACGATGAATAACGATCTGTTTTAGGTCTTTAGCAGAAACAAATCTTATAACAGCCCGTACTTCACAGTCGGCGGGACTCGCGATTATCGGAGGCATCTTAAACACTCAGTGAACAACGTAAACAAGGAAGAATTAGACTGTAATGGCGTCAGTGCGTAGGCAAGAGATGCAGGTACCCAGTGCGCATGCGCGGAACGCCGACCGTAGCGCTGCAGCCACGGTGTCACAAACCGGTACTTACTTAAAAAATACGCCTCGTAGTACAAACGAATGAGTGAATCGTTTAAGGCTCTGTCTTTGATCCATAAGACGTGTAACGCTAACAACGAACATTTAAAGAGGTAGGTCCAATTCGAGCGAAAACTGATATTGACTATAACATTTAAGTTACCTTACAGGTTTTCATTCTTTCTAAAAAAAAATTTCTTATGATTTTACGCCTCGTCGACGTCATTAAAAGCCGGAAAGCAGTTATACGCCCTAAAGACGGGTTTTGAACGCCCCCTATCTGCAGAGACTAGCTAAATTGTGGAAGTTAACTGGAATTATATGAAAGCGAGACATAATAAACACATGACTATTCCTTTGCCAGTTCACAGATGAGAATCATTAATCTGCTATTCTACAGAAACCAAGAATAAAAGCATCAAAGATGACAATGTCACAATATTCGATATTCGCCATGGACAGCCAGAACAAATAAACAACGGCTGGCACTATCATATATCCACAATAGAACCTCTGCAATACAGAGGAGATAGGCAGCAAATTACGGAATGACTCTCTGATAAGCATTAGTTTTTCATAACTCACGTGATAATGAAAACTCGTTAAGCCCCGTAAGTTTATTTTACTGCGCCACTTCACACCACATTTTCAACTTGAACTTCACAGAACAGAATTACAATTCTTTTATCAGCGAGCGGTGTGGTCATACGCGGGCGATCCTAAACAAAACAGCTTTACTCAAAACCATCAGAACAACACGAACTGTCCCTGTCTTGGAAAATCACGGGTGACATCTGTACTGTAAGCGAATAAGACTCTAGTTGCGGCGTGTTTAATCGTAATGCGACGTCACGTATCGGTTAGTTCAAATGCGCCAGCCGCGTGCAACACAACGCTATGACTACAAGTCACACGCCTGCGCAGCACTGTCAGTATACAGGACTCGAGTCTAGGTGCGGCGTGTCTAATCGTAATGCGCCGTCGCGTGTCGGTTAGTTCAAATGCGCCTACCACGTGCAGCCCAACGCTATGACTACAAGTCACACGCATGCGCAGCACTGTCAGTATACAGGACTCGAGTCTAGGTGCGGCGTGTCTAATCGTAATGCGCCGTCGCGTGTAGGTTAGTTGAAATGCGCCTACCACGTGCAACACAACGCTATGACTACAAGTCACACGCCTGCGCAGCACTGTCAGTATACAGGACTCGAGTCTAGGTGCGGCGTGTCTAATCGTAATGCGACGTCGCGTGTAGGTTAGTTGAAATGCGCCTACCACGTGCAACACAACGCTATGACTACAAGTCACACGCCTGCGCAGCACTGTCAGTATACAGGACTCGAGTCTAGGTGCGGCGTGTCTAATCGTAATGCGACGTCGCGTGTAGGTTAGTTGAAATGCGCCTACCACGTGCAACACAACGCTATGACTACAAGTCACACGCCTGCGCAGCACTGTCAGTATACAGGACTCGAGTCTAGGTGCGGCGTGTCTAATCGTAATGCGCCGTCGCGTGTCGGTTAGTTCAAATGCGCGGGCCGCGTGCAACCCAACGCTATGACTACAAGTCACACGCCTGCGCAGCACTGTCAGTATACAGGACTCGAGTCTAGGTGCGGCGTGTCTAATCGTAATGCGCCGTCGCGTGTAGGTTAGTTGAAATGCGCCTACCACGTGCAACACAACGCTATGACTACAAGTCACACGCCTGCGCAGCACTGTCAGTATACAGGACTCGAGTCTAGGTGCGGCGTGTCTAATCGTAATGCGCCGTCGCGTGTCGGTTAGTTCAAATGCGCGGGCCGCGTGCAACCCAACGCTATGACTACAAGTCACACGCATGCGCAGCACTGTCAGTATACAGGACTCGAGTCTAGGTGCGGCGTGTCTAATCGTAATGCGCCGTCGCGTGTAGGTTAGTTGAAATGCGCCTACCACGTGCAACACAACGCTATGACTACAGAGTCACACGCCTGCGCAGCACTGTCAGTATACAGGACTCGAGTCTAGGTGCGGCGTGTCTAATCGTAATGCGACGTCGCGTGTAGGTTAGTTGAAATGCGCCTACCACGTGCAACACAACGCTATGACTACAAGTCACACGCCTGCGCAGCACTGTCAGTATACAGGACTCAAGTCTAGGTGCGGCGTGTCTAATCGTAATGCGACGTCGCGTGTAGGTTAGTTGAAATGCGCCTACCACGTGCAACACAACGCTATGACTACAAGTCACACGCCTGCGCAGCACTGTCAGTATACAGGACTCGAGTCTAGGTGCGGCGTGTCTAATCGTAATGCGCCGTCGCGTGTCGGTTAGTTCAAATGCGCGGGCCGCGTGCAACCCAACGCTATGACTACAAGTCACACGCATGCGCAGCACTGTCAGTATACAGGACTCGAGTCTAGGTGCGGCGTGTCTAATCGTAATGCGCCGTCGCGTGTCGGTTAGTTCAAATGCGCGGGCCGCGTGCAGCCCAACGCTATGACTACAAGTCACACGCCTGCGCAGCACTGTCAGTATACAGGACTCGAGTCTAGGTGCGGCGTGTCTAATCGTAATGCGCCGTCGCGTGTCGGTTAGTTCAAATGCGCGGGCCGCGTGCAGCCCAACGCTATGACTACAAGTCACACGCCTGCGCAGCACTGTCAGTATACAGGACTCGAGTCTAGGTGCGGCGTGTCTAATCGTAATTCGACGTCGCGTGTCGGTTAGTTCAAATGCGCCTACCACGTGCAACCCAACGCTATGACTACAAGTCACACGCATGCGCAGCACTGTCAGTATACAGGACTCGAGTCTAGGTGCGGCGTGTCTAATCGTAATGCGCCGTCGCGTGTCGGTTAGTTCAAATGCGCCGGCCCGCCCCTATTCCACCGCACGTAGTTAATGGACGGCTCTAATGGAATACAACCAACCTGAACAAAATACACACAACATATCCTTATCTCTATGGTATGTGTTGCTGCGATCACAGCCTGTGAGAAAATTGCAGGAGTAAAATGTTTACACTGGAATTGTATAGTAAAATATAAATGTTTCTGTAAAAGAAAAAAAATATCTAAAGAGGTACTTACTGTACAAAAAACATCTTTGTTGATACCTTTATGATATCTATTTGTGTTGCTGTTATCTACTACCTGCCCAGTTAAGCTTGTTATCAAATGTAATGCCAAGACATTTAAATTTCAAGTCTTCTACAAGCAATTGTTTGTCCACGTTGTAATCATAATCAACCTTTAGTTTTTTATCTTTGTATCTAATAAGCTGACTATTCTTTGAATTTATCCAGCTCTTTAAGCGATTGCTTCTGAGTCTTACTGACAGTCATTGCAAAAGCAACTTTACTGTGAACGCCTGCTAACCCCTGAAGCTAATGCTACCAAAACGACTGTTTTGTTTGGCGGGTTGCGCCGTGCAGGCGCTGAGGTAAGGTAACCTGGGTGCCTGCCGCTCGTGGAGTCAATTTTAACTTAAATTTTAAACAAATAATGCGCTTTAACTCTAACTGAGTATGGTTTGACAGACGTAGGTAAACCATCCTACTTGGTGTTACCATATTCACCCTGTCTCGGCGGGGATTTTCATAGACCCTTAAGGGGGCATCCACAAATTACGTGAGGTGTTTTTCCGGATTTCTGGACCCCCCCCCTCCCCCCTGGTGAGATCTGGTCCGTGAGAATCCGCCCCCCCCCCCCCAGAAATCGCCCTCGAAACTTTCGTAGACCTTTTTTTTTTTTTTAGGTCACACCCTAACTTTTTGGACGAAATACCCTCCTCAAATCGACTTTGGCGCAAATTGTAGACCTTTTTTTTGGCTCTACTATCCCCAAATTTTTCGCAAAATCTCACGTGAGATTTCCGTAGACCCCCCCCCCCCCCCTGGTGAGATCTGGTGAGATTTCGCCGGACCCCCCCCTCCCCCCTATTTCACCTCACGTAATTTATGGATGCCCCCCTAACCCGACCTTCACCTCTGGCACAGCTTGCTGTGTAATGTGAAGTACGCCAGAACACTTCCGTGGTTCAGATTCCACGGTAAACTGTAGGTCCCCTGTACCCGGTAGGTCATGGCGATTAATATAGTAATAAATTTATAGTTTAAAAAGATGAAAAACTCGCTTTTCCTAGCAATGCGAACAAAAAAGTGAAAATAATCCATAAATAAAGATCTTGCTCAACAGCGACAGGATGTCTCAAAATTCAAGTCATAACTTAATTTCTTGCGTAAGTTTAAAATAAAAACAAAATCAATGACCAAAAAAATTAACTTTAATTTTAAAAAGCTAGGAGTGCTAAATGTAAGATGTCTTAAATTTATATCGCTAGCTATTTGTAAACGTAAAAGACTGATGACAGCAAAAAAAAGTCATTATGAAAGTAAATAGAGATCAATCCACTAATTTTTTTATATTAAAGTTAATTTTTTGGTCACTGCTTTTATTTTAAGCCTATTCAAGAAATTAAGTCATGTCTTGAATTGTGGGACATCCTATTGCTGTTGAAAAAAATCTTCATTCAAAGATTATTTTCACTTTTTTGTTCACATTGCTAGGAAAAGCGTGTTACTTAATTTTTTAAAACGTTGTTACTGATAAAGTAATGAGAATAGCAGGACTTAGCAATGAAATTATTGTATTGTCATTGACTCTTAATACAAGTGATGAAATGAAAAGATACGAAACGACGTAAAAAAGTAAGAGTTAAATATTTGCATATTCCGCCATGGGAGAACGTAGCTAGACATCTCGGGATGCGATTGGAGTCTCTGACTGGGATCGGAGCATGCGCGGGTGCCCGCATGCGCAGTAGAGAGCAGAGGCTCTTATCAAAATCGGCGTCCAAATGATGCAGCAGTCCGTATGAGGACAGGATGGCGTACAGGTGGGGGATGTGTACTGTGAGACACTCCGACGCCTACGCAGGTCCATCAGGGGCTGCTCACGGAGGGTGTGGTCCACACGTCTCCAGAGTCACACACGTGGAACTGGCCAAGTTCAAGTGGGAGACGTTGGACCAGTCCGGACATGTCGCTTCAACTCGGACGACGTACTCGAGGACGCTGTGAAGGACTGGGTCTCGTCACGGCCACAGGAATTCTGGGAACGAGGAATCCTGCGGCTTGTTCATCAGTGGGATCGTTGTGCTCAGGCCTATGGTGCATATTTTGAATAAAGTCTACATTTGTACCCACCGTGTCGTTTCGTACCTTTCCATTTGATCACCACTTGTATACGTGCACAATTTCAAATAATTTGGACGTTTGGAAGTGGGTCAAAATTGAATTAAAAGATTCAATTCTGTTCAAAGACTTTTTTTATTGTAACTGTCAAAGTAATGAGAAAATTACACCATAGATAAGAAATTATTCTATTGTTATCGGATCTTAAAATGTGTGCAAAGTTTCAAACAATTGGACGTCTGGAAGTGGATGAAAATTGCTGTTGGAAATTCCGCTACATTCAATCACTTTTCTGTTACTGTCGAAGTAATTATCACGACATAGCTACGAAATTATTGTATTTTCATCGGTACTTAACATGTACGCAAAATTTCAAACAATTTGGACGCCTGGATGTGGATGAAAACTGAATTCGAAGGTTCCACTACCTTCAATCACTTTTCTGTTGTTACTGTCAAAGTAATAATAAAAATACCAGGACTTTGCTATGAAATTACTGTATTGTCATCGGTTCTTAATACGTGTGAATAATTTCAGGCAATTCGGACCTCTGGAAGTGGGTGAAAATTGAATTTGAAGATTCTGTTTCAAGCTAATATAAAACGTGTAAAATGACCCTGGTCACCAGGTCATTACGACCACAAGAGCTATCACTACAAAAAAGCAGCTGTTTTCTCGTATATTATGAATTCTTTAAGCATATCTTGATCTACTTAATTACATATACAACTACTTCTAGCCGGCATCATATATCATTCGAGATAATCTACGCAAACGAGAGAGAGAACAAACACAAGTGTCGGCATCTATGAGAGAAACTTTGAAGCTTTGTGTTAGCGTTTGTTGTGTTATTTCAAACATGAAAATGCTATTTTTGGCGATGAAATTACAGCATTGACCCAGGTGATAATTGAAAAGGGAACCTGATGGACGAGCAGTAACATTCTGACTAGGAAATTGCACTTACTTGTTTACTTTCGGGTTTTGCACTGCGATTTATTTGCTGATAACGCCAACGTTTCGGCCCCAACCTGGAGCCTTCGTCAGGGCTTCTGTCTATTTCGCCGACTAGTGCATTTTTTGATAGACTTGACACTTATTTCACTGTTTATTATCACAGGCAAAGATGATTTTGATTATCCGCCAAAGAATATTTTCTGTTCCAAAGAGGTTTATGTATTACGGAGCGATCTTGTAGTTGTTACGTGTTCATTTGCTAACACACACTTCCACATTTGGCTTAAACCATAGCCGCCGTCTCTGTTGAAATTGTTCGGATTTTTGTAAATTTCGATGGATTCCCTTATTTTCCTTTCTAAAAAATCCTTTGGCTTTGCTATGATCGTAGTTTTATCCCACTGAATTTTGTGGCATCCTTCTACATGATGTTCCGCCACTGCCGATTTCGTGGTTTGTTCTAGTCTCGAGTGACGAAGATGTTCTTTCACCCTAACGGATACTGCTCGGCATGTCTCACCTATGTACACCTGACCACAATCGCAGGGAATCTTATACACGCCACTCGATTGTAATGGCGCTCTACGATCTTTCGCTGACCTTAAAATGCTTCTAACCTTGTTTATACTGGTGAAGATAGGTAGGACATTGATTTTGGCCAGCACTTTACCTATCCTCTCCGTGACTCCCTTTACATATGGGAGAAGAGCCTTCTTCTTTTGTTTCATTTCTTTTTTGTGGTCGTCCTTAAGCTGCCTGCGTCTCAAAGCACGGGCTATCATCTGACCACTATATCCATTCTGCCGCAGGGCCCAATTAAGATGTTTCTTTTCTTCCTTTATATGGTCAGAATCCGCGACTCTCTCCGCCCTATAAAATAAACTATTGATCAAGGCTCTTTTTTGAGCAGGGTGATGATGGGACGTAGCATTTAAATAGCGGTCAGTATGTGTAGATCAGCAAATAAATCGCAGCGCAAAACCCGAAAGTAAAAAGTAAGTGCAATTTTCAATAATGACGCATGCGAAAAGTGTGAAATTTTATATTCTGACTAGGACTTGGGTTCGATTCTTGGTAAGGCCATCCGGATTTTGGTTTCCGTCAGTTTTCCAGAAATAAAACCAGGTGAACGATTGCTTAAAATAGGTCACAGTCGATTTCCATTCCTTTTCTTGTCCTCAATCATCTCCGGCATTAACGATCATGTCATCGATGGGCCGTAAATGCCTAGGAAGGACGTAAGGTATAGTATTTGATCGTCCAAACCTCCAGGCTCGCTTTGAAACAGTGTTTTGTGATGTCTCGTATTCCTGAATGCCTCCGCAGTTGTCCGAGCTATAAATTCAGCTTCGCCCGCCTTTGATCATGGTCTCCAAAAAACGCCCTGGCCTAAACTAGCCGCCAGGCATTCCAGCGACGAAACGTTGGACACATCTTTTTCCGCCATACCTGCATCTTAAAACCGCCTCTCTCGTTAATCATTAATTTAATAATGTTACTTCAGTATATAGTTTTCATAGACCTGGAAAAGGCTTTTGATAGAGTGCAATTGGTGAAATTAATGAATATTCTAAAAAATAAAGGCATTGTTTGCAAGGAGAGAAGGCTAATAAGTAGATTATCATCGAACAAGGAGTGAAAGACGGGAAAGATCATACAGAAGAGGGAAAGATTGGAAGAGGTGTAAGACAAGGATGTTGTTTGTCACCCATATTATTTAGCATATATTTAGAGGAAATTAAAAACAGAAGTTTAAGAGTTAAAGGAGGTGTATGCATGGGTGGATGTAGGATAAGTTGCATAAGATTTGCTGATGACATGGTTTTGCTGGGGGAAAGTGTCAAGATAGTCAGTAGAATGTTAGAGGCTTTAGACAAAGGGTGTAAGGAATTCGGAATGAGAAACAATAAACTAAATATATGATGGTGGGAAGGAGTAAGAAAGAAATGATGATAACGCTACAAGGAGAAATAATTGATCAAGTGGAGTCCTTCAGATATCTCGGGAGTATTGTGAGTGGTGATATGAGCTGCAAGAAGGAGATAAAAACTAGAATATCAATGACAAAGGAAACTTTCGATGGAAAGAAAAATTTATTATGCGGGAGGCTGGATCAAAACCCGAGGAAAAAACTAGCTAAATGTTTTGTATGGAGTTTAGGACTATATGGAGCAGAAACATAGACGCTATGCAAAGAAGATCTAAAGAGGTTGGAAGCATTCGAATTGTGTATATGGAGGAGGATGGAGAAAATAAGTTGGAGAGTAAAAGTAAGGAATGATGAAGTGCTGGAAAGAGTAGAAGAGGAAAGGTCCCTTATAAAAACAAGAAGGAACAGAAAAATGAACTGGATTGGTCATGTGTTGAGGAATGAGTGTCTGCTTAAAACTGCTCTGGAGGGAAAAGAAGAGGTCGGCGAAGGAAGAAAATCATTGATGACCTCATAGTGAATGAGAAATATATAGAGAATGGCGGAACAGAGGGAGGCTTGGAAGGCTGTCACTGTGCATGGACCTGATGAATAGCAGAAAACCCACGATGATGATGATGACTTCAGTAATACAGCACCACCCAATTTTCATTTTTTAAGTGAAATTTCTTTGAGGCAAGTAGGGAGAAATTTTCGAGCATTATTTAAATATTAAAGCTTAAATTACTTTAGTACTCGCTGAAAATCACGTGACCACGTCAGACAGTATATTTACAGCCAAAGGAATCACCATTATTACGCAGTGAAACATCCAACAGTATTTTTAGTTGATTTTTTGTTTATTAGTTGCTTTTTGTTCATATATATTTGTTTCATTATTTTCTCTGATCGTCATAGTAGTAAGGAAAGAAATATGGAATCATGTTTACATCGCGATACAGTGAACAGATTAATGCGCATGCGATACTGTTTATCTACACTCCTGGAAATTGAAATAAGAACACATTGACGCCGGTGTGTAAGACCCACCCTACTTGCTCCGGACACTACGAGAGGGCTGTACAAGCAATGATCAAACGCACGGCACAGCGGACACACCAGGAACAGCAGTGTTGGCCGTCGAAGGGCGCTAGCTGCGCAGCGGTTGGGCACCGCCGCAGTCAGTGTCAGCCAGTTTGCCGTGGAATACGGAGCTCCATCTCAGTCTTTAACACTGGTAGCTAGGGTGTCCCTTAAATTTCAATTTCAATATATTTTTACGCATACCTTCTAAAAACTTTCGTATTGACCTAATATAGTCTAGAAATAAATATTAGCCCGATTTATAAACGATAACCCGTGCCGACTTGAGTTTTTAACTTGTCCATACAAGTTGCGCGGGTGCAGCGTTGCGACCCGTTACTGCGAGTTTCAATTGTCATTTCACACGTGATTTCTAACATTATTAGTGCGTTGTTGTTTATTGTGCGAAGATGTCTGTGGAATTACGAAGTGATAAACAAAATATTTACCTTATCGGACAGCCAAGCCACCAGATAAATGGTGCAAAATTACCATCAAATCGACAAGTTCTCACCGTTTTATTTTACAATATTCGTGAAGTCAAGCTGACTGTTAGTGAAAGTGCGAATCTTGTTATAAGAGAGTGCATTATATTTTGGGAAAAAGCCAGAATTCCTACGAAGGCATTTCCAAATTGCGTGAAGAAACTTGTTGATTTATATCATGTTTGGAGGGAGCTGCAAAAAAATTGTAAGAAAACTCAGGTGACATTCAAGAACCGTGAAAATAATTTTGTAAAAGACCTTGATAACTTATTTGATATTGCACATGCTGATGCCTTCGACAGAATGAAGATAGAGGAAGACAAAGAATTTTTAAGGAAACAGAGAGAGGCAGGTCGACCGGGATGCTTAGGTGGAATTGACAAAAAATTGGCGGAGAAAGAAGAACGAGTTAGGCAAAGACGACTGGAAGAAGAGGAAAGAAAGGTAAAACAAAGAGAGTTATTGGCTGTTGCATCTACTTCTTCGATAGATAACTTGGAATGTCTTGATAATTCGGATGAGGAACAGATTTCGAACTCTGAACTTAGTACTCAGATTCCTTGCCCTGAAAAAAGTTCTAAAAGAGGCACGAAAAGTTTCATAACTCCTAAACTGGTAGCAGCTTTAGATCGATGCCAATTAAGCATAAGAGACTCAGTTTACATTCTCCATGCGGTTGTAGAAGCGCTTGGTCTGAACAGCGATGATTTCCCTATTAACAAATCCTCGATTCAGCGAATACGTACTCAGGCGAGAAAATCCAGGGCAGAAGCAATAAAAACTGACTTCCAGAATAATTTGCCTGACGTAGTCACAGTCCATTGGGATGGAAAACTATTACCTGGATTGAATGTACGAAGTTCAAAAGAAGAACGCTTGCCAATTATTGCTTCATTTGACGATAGAGAACAGCTTCTTGCAGTCCCAAAATTAGAGAGTTCTTCTGGAAAACATCAAGCTAAAGCCATTTCAACTGCACTATTTGACTGGAACCTCCATGATAAAGTACAGATAATGTGCTGCGACACAACAGCTTCAAATACTGGCCGTTTCAGTGGAGCTTGTGCTATTTTGGAGCAGACTTTAGAAAGGGAATTACTGCTTTTTGCTTGCCGTCATCATATTTATGAGTTGGTCCTTAAAGCTGTTTTTGAAACCAAGGTAAAGCAAATTACAAGTAGCCCAGATATTCCAATTTTCAAAAAGTTAAGAGATAATTGGAAAAATATTAACATCGATAACATTGAGCCACCTATGAATTTCGTTAAAGCACATATTGCTGAGACAAACATTACATCTTTGTTAACTTTTTATAAGACTGAACTGGAAGAACCTTTTATTAGAGACGATTACCGCGAATTGGTTGAACTATGCGTTGTGTTCTTAGGAGGAGATACAGAGAATAAACTAAAACTCAGGCCCCCGGAGCTTTGCATCAAGCGCGATGGATGGCGAGAGCGATCTATTCTATAAAAATATGTTTGCTTCAATCGCAACTTAAAATTACTGCAAAGGACAAAAATGCTCTACAAGATGTTTGCTTATTTATCGTCACCTTGTATACTAAACCTTGGCTCGAATGCACAGTGGCAATTAAAGCAACTAACCAAGACTTGTGCTTTTTGAAAGCTCTAAAAGAATATGAAAAAGTAGACGCGACAAGTTCCAAGTCATCCATAAGCAAGTTTGTTCATCATTTATGGTATTTGTGTGAAGAAACAGTTATGTTATCACTCTTTGATGAAGAAGTTGATTCCAAAATCAAGACAAAAATGATTAATAATTTAAACAGAGACGAAAGTTCAGATTCCTCTAAACGTTATGTCCCATCGAAGGAAGAAATTACGCAAAATTTGTTTGGTAAGCTTAATATTTTCTTGTTTCTTTTTTCAAAGTTTCGTGGCTTAGTTTTTGCTTGTTTAAACTGTTTTTTCTTTCTTTCAGATATGACGCTGGATGATTTTGTGACTCAAAGAAGCAAACAATTTCTATCTCGACTGCAGATCGACGACAGTTTTCTTAGGGAAGATGTATCTTCTTGGGGTGACAATCCTACTTTTTTGGAAGCTAGAAGACGAATAAGTCGTTTGAAGGTCGTAAATGACACTGCTGAAAGAGCTGTTAAATTAATGCAAGATTTTAATGTACTTATCACGGCTGATGAAGAGCAAAAACAGTTTTTGTTGCATTGTGTTCAGGAACATAGAAATCTGTATCCAGACTGTAAAAAAACTACACTAAAGAGAAGTTACCCTAATTAATTATTATTATAATTTGTATTTAAATAAAAGTTTATGTTGATCTTATTTTATTTTTACTCATATTTACTTTATTTGTTGCATTTTAATTAGTTTTGGATCAAACCAAAATGGCAGGCCAAAACTCCATTTTTTATTAAACTTGAGAGCTCGGTCGGCACGGGTTGCAATCATGCTACAAATATGAAATTTCATATTAAAGTACATTTTAGCATTTATAAAAAAAAGTAGAGGGTATGCGTTTCGAAATTTAAAAAAAAATTTTTTTTCGCCATATAAGGGACACCCTACTGGTAGCATGCCGCGACAGCGTGTACGTGAACCGTATGTGCAGTTGACGGACTTTGAGCGAGGGCGTATAGTGGGCATGCGGGAGGCCGGGTGGACGTACCGCCGAATTGCTCAACATGTGGGGCGCGAGGTCTCCACAGTACATCGATGTTGTCGCCAGTGGTCGGCGGAAGGTGCACGTGCCCGTCGACCTGGGTCCGGACAGCAGCGACGCACGGACGCACGCCAAGACCGTCGCATCCTACGCAGTGCCGTAGGGGACCGCACCGCCACTTCCCGGCAAATTAGGGACACTGTTGCTCCTAGGGTATCAGATAGGACCATTCGCAACCGTCTGCATGAAGCTGGGCTACGGTCCCGCGCACCGTTAGGTCGTCTTCCGCTCACGCCCCAACATCGTGCAGCCCGCCTCCAGTGGTGTCGCGATAGGCGTGTATCGAGGGACGAATGGAGACGTGTCGTCTTCAGTGATGAGAGTCGCTTCTGCCTTGGTGCCAATGATGGTCGTATGCGTGTTTGGCGCCGTGCAGGTGAGCGCCACAATCAGGACTGCATACGACCGAGGCACACAGGGCCAATACCCGGCATCATGGTGTGGGGAGCGATCTCCTACACTGGCCGTACACCTCTGGTGATCGTCGAGGGGACACTGAACAGTGCACGGTACATTCAAACCGTCATCGAACCCATCGTTCTACCATTCCTAGACAGGCAAGGGAACACGCTGTTCCAACAGGACAATGCACATCCACATGTATCCCGTGCCACCCAACGTGCTCTAGAAGGTGTAAGTCAACTACCCTGGCCAGCGAGATCTCCGGATCTGTCCCCCATTGAGCATGTTTGGGACTGGATGAAACGTCGTCTCAGGCGGTCTGTACGTCCAGCACGAACGCTGGTCCAGCTGAGGCGCCAGGTGGAAATGGCTTGGCATGCCGTTCCACAGGACTACATCCAGCACCTCTACGATCGTCTCCATGGGAGAATTGCAGCCTGCATTGCTGCGAAAGGAGGATATACACGGTACTAGTGCCGACATTGTGCATGCTCTGTTGCCTGTGTCTATGTGCCTATGGTTCTGTCTGTGTGATCATGTGTTGTATCTGACCCCAGGAATGTGTATATAAAGTTTCCCATTCCTGGGACAATGAATTCATGGTGTTCTTATTTCAATTTCCAGGAGTGTATATTCGTTCGATGTAGATGGTTTCTTACGCTTTAATTGCGCATGCGGCGCAACGTTCTGCACATACGCACTTTGATGCTAAATCTTAATAGTTCTTTATTACTTACTGAAAATCACATAAAGACATCACACAATTTATTTACACAGAGAGGAGTCGTCATTATTACTCACTCATACATGCACTAGTATTTTTAGTTGCCATGGTTCATATACAGGGTGGGGCATTTAATATGTTTTCTGGAAATATTTCGGAAAGAAAGCATTTTAACAAACAATAACCTATATAAAAAATAATCGTACAGTAAGGGGCTACAATTATGTGATATTGGTTATTTCACAGGTGGCGCTGTTGTCGTTACAACAAGGTCAACAAGGCTAACAGAAAAGTGAGTTAAGCAAACTATATTTATTTTTTCATGAGGAATCGGAATCTTCAAAACAAATAGGGGTTCCCATTTAAAAGAATTAAGTTAACCTTGTTGTAACGACAACAGCGCCACCTGCGAAAAAACCAATATCACATAATTGTAGCCCCCTACTGTACGATTATTTTTTATATAGGTTATTGTTTGTTAAAATGCTTTCTTTCCGAAATATTTCCAGAAAACATATTAAATGCCCCACCCTGTATATTTGTTCGATGTAGATGGTTTCATTGTATTCTCTGATCGTATAATAGTAAGAAAAGAAACATGGTATCACGTTTATATCGCCACACAATGAATAGATTAATTCACGTGCGCTATTGTTTAGCTATATTCGTTCTATGTAGATGGTTTCTTTGATTTAAGTGCGCATGCTATCAGACGCCAGCATGGCCGCATTTAAGCATAGATTACCTAGGCTGTAGCTTAGGGGCCCGCACCACAAAGGGGGTCCCACATCACAGAGAGGGGGCCCGCTCCCTAGCCGGAGGGGCCCCCGATGACCGGTTGGAGAGGCCGCCGCCTAGGCCACTAGTAGCAGGGGCCCGCACCACATACGTAGCCTAGGAGCCCACATAGCCTAAATACGGCCCTGACCAACGGCCAGTAATTTAAGGGAATTGCGTTACCTTTGCGTAGACATCTGGTGGCAGATACCTCCGGAAACCTACAGGTACTTGTAGAATCCGCGCCATACCACGGAGATGCTGTGTCCCATCTTTAGTGCGCCGACTATACTACCGCGTTCAAACTCACTTAAATACCTGCAATTGTAGCAGCAATAACCGATCTAACGCCTGCGCCAGACACCTGTTGTCTTTATGGGCGATGACGACTGCAGCGCCGTGCTCTGAGTGTTTACATATCTCTGTGTTTGCTTACGCATGCCTATACCAGTTTCTTTGGCTCTTCAGTGTATCTGCAGGTTGTTTAAATGGAGCGCGGATAAATCTTGTGCAACTGGTTTCTTCTATAAGTTTAACGCTGTTAATGGTTGTAAGTAAAACCAAAGATTAAAGTTGTCATGACCATCTTTGGTGAAAGACAATCTTTGGCTGTGTGAGAAAGGAAGGTTACGCGTATATAACTCAGTGAGATAATTCAAACGATGATTGATCGGATTATATTATAATGTAAGAATAGTATTTATCACTTTACGTGTTGATCCAGCAAAAGGAATTTAGTAATCTGAAAGTAAGTTGTTAAATCTAGAAATACAGATAGTACAAGAAATTGTTCATTTTAAATGCTAGGTGGATTCTCTTGTATTAATGTAACAAACCTTAAACTTAAACCAGTTCATATGGATTCTCTACGTCGCTAGCCGGCGATCTATAATCGTGGCGCTGCAATCTGAATACGGATTCTTATGTAACTCGACGAGACAAATCGAAAGTGAAGAGTAAACTTTTTCGATATCTCGCTTAGTTCTCGAGATATACTATCTCAAAATTGAGGTTGTTAGGTTGAAATACGAAATGTACCAGAAGTGAAGAACTCAAAAGTGAAGAATAAAATATTTCGATATCTCGCTTTGTTATATATATATAGTTAGTATAAGGAAAGTGAGGCGGTTAGGAAGATATGTGGCCCATAGCAAAAACGTTTTCGCCAGAGCCGCAAGGAAATACACGCTGGACATACACAATACGTGTTTCCTTTTCATACGACTGGTTGTGGCTAGGTTAAAATGCAACATGGTCAGATGAAAAATGTTGCGGTTTTTGACAGTCAATATATCGAGAACTTAGCGAGATATCAAAAAAATTCTTCCCTATTTTCCTTCCCCCCCATGGTACGTAGCTTTTTCTCCAATTGATTCCACAAACATTTTATACTGGTTTCTTTTGTCAAACTATCGTAAATTACATACGGAGATCTTTAAATGACGGATATATATCCACATGCTGTTGTGTGTTCTGTACTTTATTTTACCTTTGACAAATAATATGGCTCGGAACTCCCCCCTCCCCTCCCCACGTAGACCTGCGTAGCTCTATATGCAACCCCCCCCCTCCCGTTCTAGACCGAGCTACGTAGTTTATGGACGCTCCCTACCCGACGAAGAATCGCGTTTTTATAACACAATCCATCGGTACACCCATGAAAACTTCATTGCAACCATATGGTTGGAAAGTCGCCTTTCGTTCTCAATATCATAAATATGATTAGTGTTCAAGTTAAAGACTTTAATTACTCTCTTCCGCTGATCGTGGTGGATGATGGGTAACGTTCTAGGCTCGAATTCGGAGGACGCGGGTTCGAATTCCCAGATTTTTTGAAAATACTCCAGACGAATGTCGGGATGGTTCCTTCAAAAGGCCATGGCCATATTCCCAGTTTTTATCCCCACCTGTAATGATCTAGACGTCCACAAGGCTAAAGCTACGAGCAGGTTCTCAAAATAACAGGAATAGCATTACCGCTAGGCGTTTATAGCGCTACTCACTGCCACTTCAGTGCCGCATGTGTTGTCGACATGGTTTGTTCTGTTAATCTGCAGTGCTTGTTTTTGTTATTGTTTCGTTTTTGATGATGGCAAGTTTAAGTGAACAACGTGCAGCTGTGCAATTTTGTTTCCTACTCAGTGAAAATGCTGCTAAAAGTTTTAATGTTGAAAACAGCTTACAAAGATGTCGCTATAAGAAAAACGGAAGTATAAGTTTAAAAATGGCGACATGTCGATTGGTGACATGTCGTTCTGGACGTCCATCAACTGCCAGAATCGACGAAAATGTTGAAAAAATTCGAGAGCTTGTGCTCTCAGACCGTCGACAGACAATTGATTAACTGTCAGAGATTAGTGGGTTATCTTGGAGCTCGGTTCGGCGAATCTTAACCGAAGATTTAGGAATGAAAAGGTTTGCTGCCAAGTTTGTTCCTCGGGCTCTGACTGACAATCAAAAAGAACGTCGAGTTGAAACATGTCGTGCTTTGAAACAACAACTTGAAATTGATCCAGATTTTCTGTCAAAGGTCATTACTGGTGATTAGTCATGGTGCTATGGTTACGACCCTGAAATAAAGCAACAGTCAAGCCAATGGAAGACGTCATGGTCACCCGTCCAAAAATATGTCGTCAAGTCAAATCAAGCATCAAAACAATGATCATTTGCTTTTTGATTCAAAGGGCGTAGTTCATTCAGAGTTTGTTCCCCCACATCAGACCATCAATCAAACCTTTTATTTGGAACTTCTAAGAAGATTACGCAACAGTGTTCGTCAAAAAAGACCCGATTTGTGGTAGACAGGAGACTGGTTCTTCCACCACGACAATGCCCCTGCACACACAGCTGTCTCTGTTAGGCAGTTTAAATGGCATGGTACCACTGCCCCACGCACCTTACTCGTCTGACCTGGCTCCGTGCGACTTTTTCCTATTTGTGTGAGACAGGAGACTGGTTCTTCCGCCACGACAATGCCCCTGCACACACAGCTGTCTCTGTTAGGCAGTTTAAATGGCATGGTACCACTGCCCCACGCACCTTACTCGCCTGACCTGGCTCCGTGCGACTTTTTCTTATTTCCACGCATGAAAAGGGGCATGAAAGGACACCGATTTGACAACACTGAAGAGGTCAAGAAAAAAACGAGGGAGGAGCTGTCAGCTATTTCTAAAGATGTCTACAGAAAATGTTTCAAACAGTGGAAGCACCGGTGGGACAAATGTACTAGTTGTAGTGGAGAGTATTTTAAGGGGAGAAGGTTGTTTTGTAAAAAATTTGAAAATATATAGATTTTAAAAAATAATTCCTTTTTTTTGGTACATCCTCGTAAACGCTTCCTTTTGCGTACATAAACATTTGCCGCTGTGCCTCTTTGAAGCTCCTGAATATTTCCTTGTTATGTCGCCACAGCCAGGCTGTTATTTTTTCTTCAGGTCGACAGATGTTCTGTTTCCGGCGCCAGACGTCACTCATTAACTCCACTTCCGTCTCCGACCACAGGAAGTTCGTTTCTGGCCACAAAACTAGAAACCCGGCACAAGGTAATATATTTAGCCTACATACGTCTGGCTGAAGACAACAGTCGCTCAACATTTCCAACTGATCGAAGAATCGTATATTCTTTTTTTTTTCGATTTTGACCACGAAAAGTAATCCTGTGCATTCATCTCGATACTTCTTTTCTTGACTTCCAATAGTTCTTCCATCCTTTGACTTTTCTGTTCCTACTTTCTTGTGTCCTCCGTCTCCTGGAAATTCTTGAATCTTCAGAAAGTTGCTACGTCTTATATCTTCTGTTTTTCTGATCTTTCTAAACTCCTTGGAAGCCATTCTTATTCTTCAAAATATGATCGAAATTTCTATAAAATCATATTTATTATATCTAACAGCAATTTTTTTCCCTTTACACCTAAACAAAATTGATAAAAGATGTATCATTTCAAAGATCAAGGTCTTCGCTTTGCAAACAACATAAATTAAGAAAGCAATTTTCGGAATTCGACCCGTATAGCGCAAAAGTATCATTATTTCTAAAAGGTACTTTTTTGTGACGAGCCATCTATTTTCCTTTTTGCCTAATCAAAATTGATAAATGACGTAACATTTTAAATGATTAACTTGCGTTTTGGTAGAAGTGTATATTAAAAAAGAAATTTATAGGAAGCCAACTCATAAAGGGGAAAAGTATTAACCATCAAGGTCACGCGTATGAGACAGTTCAGAGCTAGGCCGCTACACTTTTTTTTTTTTTATTGGCACCTAGGCGTGCGCCCATACAGCCATTTTCATATTACAGGATCATTAACATACCAATAATGATATATGCAACTAGTCATTTACATTTCACCGAATAACGTCGATGTAACAATAATAATAATAATAATAATACCATGTCATTAGCCATCTTCCTTTTACCGAATAACCTCTATGACATTACAGGCCGCTACACTTCGCTGCCGTCGGTAAGGATTGATCGCATTACCGCTAGATAGCGGCACCTTATATCATAAAGATATGGATATATTATGTGTATTTTGTTCAGCTTAGCTGCCAACTAATAAAGGGGAAAAGTTTTAACTATCAAGGTCACGCGTATGAGACAGTGCAGAGCTTGGCCGCTAGACTTCGCTGCCGTCGGGAAGGATTGATCGCATTACCACTAGATAGCGGCACTTTATATCAGAGAGATATGGATATATTATGTGTATTTTGTTCAGCTTAGTTGCCAACTCATAAAGGGGAAAAGTTTTAACTATCAAGGTCACGCGTATGAGACAGTGCAGAGCTTGGCCGCTAGACTTCGCTGCCGTCGGGAAGGACTGATCGCATTACCACTAGATAGCGGCACTTTATATCATAAAGATATGGATATATTATGTGTATTTTGTTCAGCTTAGCTGCCAACTAATAAAGGGGAAAAGTTTTAACTATCAAGGTCACGCGTATGAGACAGTGCAGAGCTTGGCCGCTAGACTTCGCTGCCGTCGGGAAGGATTGATCGCATTACCACTAGATAGCGGCACTTTATATCAGAGAGATATGGATATATTATGTGTATTTAGTTCAGCTTAGTTGCCAACTCATAAAGGGGAAAAGTTTTAACTATCAAGGTCACGCGTATGAGACAGTGCAGAGCTTGGCCGCTAGACTTCGCTGCCGTCGGGAAGGACTGATCGCATTACCACTAGATAGCGGCACTTTATATCATAAAGATATGGCTATATTATGTGTATTTTGTTCAGCTTAGTTGCCAACTCATAAAAGGGAAAAGTATTAACTATTAAGGTCACGCGTATTAGACAGTTCATAGCTAGGCCGCTACACTTCGCTGCCGTCGGTAAGGATTGGTCGCATTACCGCTATATAGTGGCACCTTATTTCAGAGAGAAATGGATTTACTGTATGTGTTTTGTTCAGCTTAGTTGTATTCAGGTTCACTGTTCATCGTATTTTATTCTCGAAATTTCGGCACGGCTCATCTAGTCACTCCTATCCTGCATCCGACGGCATCTTATGTCTTCGTTTAATCATTCCTAACATAAGAGTATAGGGGGAGATTTATATGCGTAATTATTTTCTGTGACAGGTATGTAAACTACCTTTGCCCCGTGGCTTTAGTTTAACATAGCGTGATGGGTGAGCGGTAACGCCCTGGCCTCGCATCCAGCAGGACGGAGGTTCGAATACCTGTCCGGAAATGCTGATTCCGGACTCAATAAATCACCCCAGGCAAATTCCGAGATGGTTCCTTCAAAAGGTTCTGGTATGATTCCTCACCGTTCCTTGTCTATTCCCACCGTTAGTGATCTAGACGTCGACGAGGCGTAAAAATCATTACAAAAGAAGCGCTCAGGTTTTCAGTCACAATTTTATGTCATGAATCAACAGCGTAAGAGATAATCATTTACACATGTCCCTAAGACATTAATTACCATCCTTATAAATAACCAAGTTTGTAGTTAATAAAGTGAAATGGCTGGTTTTAGACACACACAGAATGATTTCCGGAATCTGCATCTACATTCATACTCTGCAAGTCACAAACATTGTGGGTGGCAGAGGGTGCTAAGCACCAATCCTAAACCCGCCCATTCCAATCCCGAATAGTGCGAGGAAAGAAGGAATACATATAAGTATCAGTACGGCATCTTATTTCTCTAATCTTATCCCTCCGGTCATTCCGACCTAAATAGGTTGGCGGAAGAAGTATTTCATTGCACTCGAAATTTATTTTTTTTCGCATATTCTCCAATAAATTCGAACGCAAGCTACGTTGTCTGTCTTCCAAAATATCCCAGCCCAATCTACGTATCAAATCTGTGACGCTTTCATAAGGGCTGTAGCAACCAGTCACGAATCTAGCGGCTCTCCTCTGCACCCTCTCAACTGAGTCAATCAGAACCTTGCGATACGGATCCCAAACCTCACAACAGTAATCCAGATGCGGACGCACTAGTGTTTTATACGCTATCTCCTTTGTATGAGCATTACAATTCTTCAAAATACGACCTATGAATCGTAATTTAGAATTAGCCTTGCCTACGACGGAAGTTATGTGCATGTCCCATTTCATGTTGCTTTGTACTATCACCCCCAGATACTTCACGGAATCAACCGTGTCAACAGGTGAATTGTTTATTTTGTACTCGTGAACAAACTGATTCTTCTTGTTACTTATCCGCATTGCCTTGCACTTTTTGCAATTAATTGTAAGCTGCCATTTACGGCACCAATCGAAAATAGCATCCAAATCGCGCTGAATTTCTAAGCAATCGTCGGAGCACCTTATTTCCCTATAGATAACAGCATCGTCGTGTGTGAAACTGTTGTGAATGAACTAAATAACTATTGTAAACGTGATAAATGTATCACATTGCCTAGAACACTAATTAAAAAACTGTAATTAGGAATATTGTGCCAACCATTATGTTTACAATGAGATTTTAGCAGTTTGAAATATTCAATTTTTTCAACACGATGTTGAAATGCTGTAAATATTTCCGTAATTTCGTTCAAATTTGTTTCCATATGGTTTAAACTAAATTTGGTAAGTTTTAATTATTTTCGCACTAATTCGATTGTTTACATAATTGTTAAAAACTAACTAATGTTGGTTGGATCCTCCCAAAGGAGGCATACTAAGTCATTATGCCAAAACATAACTATTCCAAGTATCTTCACACGACGAATTCCGTAACAGGGCAGTAAAGAAATACGCTAACGATCCAAAACTAATGGGATGTAAAGATGCAAATTTGGGTTGTAATGGAGTAGAGATGGGTCGTTCGCGAGTGAATCAGTTCTATTGAGCAATTCTTTTAAAAGAAAAAAAAATAATAATAATAATTTGCATCAAAGTCGATTCAAGGGGTGAATTTTCATCGAAAAGTGGGGGTGTAACCGGATTCTGAGGGGTGAGACCTAAAAAAGAAAGGTTTCAAATATTACGGAGCATGTGAGCTAGTGAACCGTTCAAAAGAATTAGTTCTTTTCGTAGAGTGATCAAATGAACACCGCTCTTTTTAGTGAATCACTTTGCCCACCTCTATAATGGAGGTCATCTTTGCGGAACATCAGCGGATCTGGATGTTTTTGCGGGAGCCGATGCGGAGGAAGAAAAATAAATTTATAATTATTTACATTTTATAAAAAATAAACTTAAAATCAAAATAAATATATTTTTATTCTAAATTCTACATTTTTTTCGTAATCAAAGCCTATTTCCATATAATACTGTCATGCTGATTTATTTTTTGGCTCATATTTCAACAACAGAAAACGTGGGATGATGTCGCAAGTGAATAAAGTTATTTGCATAACTATGTACGTTTCAACAAAACAATCTTTGTACATATGAACTTTGCGAGTTCGCGGCTCGACTAATTCAAGCGTCAAACACAAGGCCACATCTCCGTGCCCGCCACCCGCCTTACCACAGCTCTAGCGGCACATTCACAGTACAACTTGTAGGACCTACGATGCAGCTCGACTAATTCGAGCGTCGAGCACAAGGCCACACTCCGTGCCCGCCACCCGCCTTACCACAGCTCTAGCGGCACATTCACAGTACAACTTGTAGGACCTACGATGCAGCTCGACTAATTCGAGCGTCAAGCACAAGGCCACACTCCGTGCCCGCCACCCGCCTTACCACAGCTCTAGCGGCACATTCACAGTACAACTTGTAGGACCTACGATGCAGCTCGACTAATTCGAGCGTCAAGCACAAGGCCACACTCCGTGCCCGCCACCCGCCTTACCACAGCTCTAGCGGCACATTCACAGGACAACTTGTAGGACCTACGATGCAGCTCGACTAATTCGAGCGTCAAGCACAAGGCCACACTCCGTGCCCGCCACCCGCCTTACCACCGCTCTAGCGGCACATTCACAGTACAACTTGTAGGACCTACGATGCAGCTCGACTAATTCGAGCGTCGAGCACAAGGCCACACTCCGTGCCCGCCACCCGCCTTACCACAGCTCTAGCGGCACATTCACAATACAACTTGTAGGACCTACGATGCAGCTCGACTAATTCGAGCGTCAAGCACAAGGCCACACTCCGTGCCCGCCACCCGCCTTACCACAGCTCTAGCGGCACATTCACAGTACAACTTGTAGGACCTACGATGCAGATCGACTAATTCGAGCGTCAAGCACAAGGCCACACTCCGTGCCCGCCACCCGCCTTACCACAGCTCTAGCGGAACATTCACAGTACAACTTGTAGGACCTACGATGCAGATCGACTAATTCGAGCGTCAAGCACAAGGCCACATCTCCGTGCCCGCCACCCGCCTTACCACCGCTCTAGCGGCACATTCACAGTACAACTTGTAGGACCTACGATGCAGCTCGACTAATTCGAGCGTCAAGCACAAGGCCACACTCCGTGCCCGCCACCCGCCTTACCACCGCTCTAGCGGCACATTCACAGTACAACTTGTAGGACCTACGATGCAGATCGACTAATTCGAGCGTCAAGCACAAGGCCACATCTCCGTGCCCGCCACCCGCCTTACCACCGCTCTAGTGACACATTCACAGTACAACTTGTAGGACCTACGATGCAGATCGACTAATTCGAGCGTCAAGCACAAGGCCACATCTCCGTGCCCGCCACCCGCCTTACCACCGCTCTAGTGACACATTCACAGTACAACTTGTAGGACCTACGATGATCCGATTTTCCGATAAAGGGCTCTCGTTTGGCCGTTAAAGGGGTTACATGTAGGACGTGTTGGACTTTCACGTAACCAACATGTATCCCTGCTATCCAACAAGCTATGGCGTTGGATCATGATTGGGGGAACCATTCTACGCGTGTCGCGAGAAAGTACGAATGGAAAGGATTACTTGGGATATTTTGCTGGACCCCTTCTAGTAGTGTGAATGGGTGAGAGCATCCTATGGGAGTTCGACACAGATGTCCTGTATGTAAGTTGGACCGAGAATAGGCCGCTTTGCTAGTTCAAACTTGCACATTCGTCGCGTGGGTAATAACACCGTTCATTTTATTGTTATTGCAGGATGGTAAGAAAAAAACTACCACGTTTTGTTAGCTAAGCGACAGTGGGTCAAATTCCGGGTAAAGAGAAAAGAATAATATACATGGCAATGTCAACAAAACATCCGTTTTATATCCGTATTAAAAATTGCGGATGCGGAATTCCGTTACATCCCTAATGCAAATATCCATGCCACGGAAGAAACGTGCAGCGTCACGGCTTTCATTTGTACTCTAGTGAATCATGTGAAATTTTTTTCTAATTTTATTATGACCGCACGACGTGAATGTGCGATGGTGGTTGGCGGTACACGCATGGGTCATTCCATTTCAGAAACTGTTCGTTAATTCAACATTCCTCTATCCTCAGTGTCGGGAGTATGCCGTGGATATGTAATTTCCGGCATTACTTCCCACCTCGGACAACGCAGTGGCGACCACGTCAGCTTAACGACCGAGCACAGCGACGTCTGCGTACTCACTTGCGAACCATCAGACTCATTCAGAACGATTTTGATCCCCCGAGTAAATGTTGAAGGGTAATTACTCCATATGTCTGTGTTACAATTATTTATTCAAAATAAGCCCTAGGTATCGAGAAATTAACACGCAAACATATGTGAATATCTTTTAAATATTATAATTTTAGAATATTGTTTAAAAGCTTCACCGAGGTGTGTGTGGTAAGGCGCTAACATCCCATTTTGCGAACCCGGGTTCAAATCCACATATTGCCAAATATTTTTATTTCTTTTTTTTACATGCAGTAATCATCGAGCATTGATTTTATTTCATTTAAAATTCATTTACGAATTTTTTATTATGTGAAATAACAGACATTATGTTAGTTTCAAACATTTACATGCTACCTACCACCACTGCACGGAAATAAGTATAACTGTGGTAGGGGGGAAAAAACCCCGACCTTATGGCTGTAATATATTTACTTTACGGTATTAATTGTAGAGATACAAGTATAGAAACAATGAACATGAAATATACCTGTTCCATTAGAAAAAAAAACACATAAACAATAAAAAACAATAAACAATGAAAAAATGATTTTCTAAAAAAAAGTTTGGACTGTATATTCTGTAATATTTTGTTTTAAAAGTTATTTTGCATAATAAAAATTAGTAAATGAAATAAAATCAATGCTCAATGATCACTGCATATAAAAAAAGAAATAAAAATATTTGGCACTATGGGGATTTGAACCCGGGTTCGCAAAATGGGAAGTTAGCACCTTACCTCATACACCACGCTGAAACTTTTAAAACAATATACTAAAATTATAATATTTAAAAGATATTCACATATGTTTCCGCGTTAATTTCTCGATACCCAGGGCTCATTTTGAAGAAATAATTGTAACACAGACATATGGAGTAATTACCCTTCAACATATACTCGGGGGATCGAAATCCATTCTAAACAGGTCTGATGGTCTCCAAGTCAGTGTGGTACGTGCGACACACCTGTCCGGGCGCACATGGCAGCGAAACATGGCATTGATGGGATATGCCAGCAGAAAACCGATCCCAACACCAGCGAATGATAGCCAGATATGAATCCAATCGAGCATATATCGGACTTGATCGGAAGGTCAGTGTGTGCACAACGTCCAGCAACACATAAGTTATTATCGGCTGCAAAGAAACCATCATATATATTATTTCTACAAGTTTTTTTTTATTTTGGCCACAAGCCATTTTCTCCCATCATGGTCATCTTTTACCTTCCAAGCATAACTTTTAATTGTTACAGCAATATCTTTCCATGTCTCATCAGTCAATATATGCCCTGTACACTCCCATGACCCTTTTCATTCTCCTCCTGTCTTCCAATGAATCCCATTCCAGCTCTTTTATCATATCTCTTACTGATTGTGTCCTGCGGTAATTTCCAGAAACAAATCTTGCAGCCTTTTTTTGCTCCCTCTCCAACTTCTGTATTTGATACTCAAATGTGGGTTCCATACTACTACTATATTCGAGCACTGGCCTATCAATCTCAAGAACCGAACGAGATATCAAAAAGATTTCGATTTTTTTCGTCCAGTCCTATAAGAACCAATCGTCAGATTGTGGCGCCACGGTAATGATTGAACTGCCTGTGGTTTTATTTAAACGCAACCTGTACCAGGATAGAAACAGAAACATTTTGATACTGCAAAACGCAATAGGAATTATACTATGATTTATTTTTGTGTTCATTTAAGCAATTGCTAAGATATGATTTGCCAGAACACTGAAGTTGTTATGATTTAATTTAGCATCCTTCGTTTTCACTGTGGTCATTATTTCAACTGTATGTAGCCTATGTCATCCGTTAACACATCGATCTTCATCATAGATAATAAAAAATAAAGATGTAAGAACACGTGAGGAATTTGGAACAAGTTTATATCGCGATTCATGATGACACTCAAATACGATACGGGAAATATTTCAATTCGCATGTGATAGGAGCTTTGGTTTTCTAGCGCCATTATTAGCGTAGATTGTGGTTAGACTGAAATGCGATCTCCATCAAGTTGACAACTGAAACCATTTGCTACATCACAAGGGGCGAGAAATTACAGCACATTGAGCTTTATTTCAAAACAATGCTGTTTAGGTAAGAAACTAAAAAGAAATTAACTGCCAGAATACTCCTTCAGACCCGTCATTTATGACGGGCTTTGTGGCTAGTTAATAGATAGAATCTTACGCTGTAGCGGCTAAACCTACTAGCAGCACAGCTCTTAGTCTACGACGACTCTCTGAAGAACTACGACCCACGTTTGGGAATGTAAACAAACTGATTCCATCAACAGAGAAAGCGTTTCTTAAGGCACGTTCTCGTAATAATGCCTATAAATAAATTGCCAAATCTGCCTTTACCTCCGGAACCAGTGGTAACTCGATGGGCGACGTGGGTTGAAGCTGTACTGTTTTACAGTGAACATTTCGAGACCATTAAAGTTGTAGTATACGACTTTGACAGTTTTTTTTTTTTTTTTTTTTTTTTTTTTAATGGTATTTGGCGACTAAGCCATTCAGCCAGCTCAATGTGTTTATTTCTCTTCAAGTGAATTTTTTTACTTTCTCCAGTGTGTTTTATGCTTCCTATGTATAGACACCACAGGACGGACAGTACATTCACACAGACACACAACACTTAACATCCATGCCCGCTGCCGGATTCGAACCGGCGGCCTTCGGCACGCGGAGCTAGCACTCTAGCCCCTACGCTACCGAGGCCGGCGACTTTGATAGTGGAGAGGCTATGACAGTTTGTCAGTACAAGGAAGCACTTAACAATTCAAACCATAGCAGTGATTAGCAATCGTTTTTCCCACATATCTGTGAGTTTGACGTTGACTGAATCTATTCAGTTAATGAATAAGATCCGCATTGCCAGAGGTATTCCTGTGTAAACTTAAAGTGAAGTTTGAAAATATTTTGAACAATAACCCACGTTTTGAACGTTTTGTCGAATTGATAGTTTTAGTAATGGGACGGGTGAACTTTTTCCAGAAACAATGACTGCTAACACAGCACCCAATATCAAATACTGCCCAGTTACAACAGTGAATGTGGAACGGACCATATCCACTAATAAAAAATATTTTGATAGATCGATGAAACAATCTTACTATTGAATATTTGGAACAGTACCAAATTGTTTACATTTACAAAAGTAAAAAAAAATAAAAAATTGTGAAATATCGAATTTATAAATATTTTATTTAGCTACTTACTAATTGCATGCTGATTTTGAAAAAAAAAATCTAAAAATTACTATTTTTATATTATATAATCTATATATATAAAGATGAATGTATGTATGTATGTTTGTTAGTTTGTTTGTTCTTCATACAAATCCACAGTTTTCATCCGATCTCGATGAAACTTTGCACACTTATCCTTTGAAACAAGGAGAAAAATACTGTCTACATTTGGTTGAAAAATTATCTGTATCAATAATACATGTTGTCTCAATTTCGAAATACTACTGAACGGCGATAGACAGACGCTTTGGATATGGAGGTCTCTATACGGTTTTTCCGTGTAGCGGTCAGGCAGCTCAGTGGTTAAAGCGCTTGCTTACTAATGTTTGGGTCGTGGTCTCCGGTTGAAATCTCCGTGGAGACTAAGATTTTTAAAAATTGTTTTTGATCGTAAGAGTCACGCCTGGGCCGTCGGTTATTCGGATTGAATGTTGAACTGTAGTTATTACAAAGTTAGGGGTGCAAAGCGAGGCAAATCGTAGGTAGTCTTGCAATGCTGTAGGTGTACACTTTTTTACGTTATATTGATCCCTCAGGGGTTGTTCGCAGTCGGTGTGTGTGTGTGTGTGTGAACCGCAGTAATAATACTATAAATACGGAAGTAAGTCTCTGTCTTTTTGTTACGTTTTGACGACCAAATGGCTATATCGGTATAGAAGGAATTTGACAAGAAAATCTGTATGAAGGGCACAGGACATTTCCTCCGGCATGTTTAATAGTTGTAGTCACGAAATTTTGAGACCTTATCGAATGCTGTCAGAAATATGTTGGAAACTGATTCTCTTCAAGAGACAGGTTCGACGGTAGAATGATATAGTGATAGCTTTCCTGTCATATTATGCCGACTCGGTGTTGTTTGGTTCCAATCCTTCGTTACCAACAACTTTCTATATTCAATTCTGGCAAAATAATTCTTAATCCACGCGTACGAAGTCGCGGGTACGAACTAGTATTGCATATTTTGACACTTTTCATGAATATTTTAAGCATTTTTCAGGCATATTTCAGGCTTTGCGTTGCGTATATCTACATACGAGCATGAATGAGTCTCCTCTGCAGTGAGTAAGGGAGAGAGAGAGAGAGAGGACCCACAGACGACAACAACAAAAAAAGCTGGCGCCGGGCGCGTTGCTGTCGTTTTTTCGTCGCGCCCTGGGATATTTGTGTTTGTTCGGCATCCGTTTCCGGTGGGCCCACGTGCTGGATTCAGCTTCTAGAGACGTCCACCTGACTTCTACACGCTCTAGACGAAGCAGTCTAGTCATACCTAGGGATTTAAATTGAGTCTGGATACTTGCCGCTTACCAGAAGACTGAAAAGGTGCGATAGTAGTACCGGTACATAAAGGAGGGGTGAGGAATAGAGTCCAAAATTACAGACCAATCACTGGCCGGTAAATTAAGGGAGAGACTGATATGCAATCACATTATTTTTTAAAAAAAATTATGACTTTACGTCTACGTCGAGGTCATCAGAGGTGGGACAAGGAACGGGAAGGAATTCGGCAATAGCCTTTTTGTAGGAAGCATCTCGGCATTCGCCTGGAGTGGTTTGGGGAAACCATAGAAAAACTGGATGCCCAGCCGGGGATTCGAACCAAAGTCTACCCCAATGCGACCTCAGACCGTTAACCGCCCAGCCACCACGCTCACTATCACATCATAAAACTCTCTGACGAATGTAAGTGGTTTTCAAATCTACATCGTGGCTTTACGCAAGGATATTAATGCGAATCTCAATTAGTAGGCTATTTGCACAGTTCAGATTAAATGGACAAGGGAGGTCAAACTGAAAGTGTAGCAAAAGAGATTTCAAAGTAAGAAATAAAGTGGTGTTAAACAAGGTAAATCTTTTGGAGTGGATGGAAAGTATTGTGCTGGGTAGAAAAATTCTTAAAAGGTAGAAAGCAAAAAGTTAGGGTAGGAAATGCAGTATCAAAAGAAGTTGAAGTAAAAATGGGAGTGCCACAGGGTAGCATATTGGGACCATTGTTATTCATTATTCTAATGAATAACTGTGTGATTGTTTACTATCAGAAATTAGATTTGTTTTAAGATCACATAATGCTGTGTAATAGGATCAAAACGATAGAGGACTGTAAACAGTTGCAGGGTGATCTGGACAGGATATCTAGTTAGGTTGGTAAACATGGGATGAAGATAAATGCAAAGAACAGTCAGCTTATTAGATACACAGATAAAAAAATAAAAACTGATTTTAATTATAAGGTTGGGAATGAATTGTTTGTTGAAGACCTGAAATGTAAACACCTTGGCATAAAATTTCATGACAAAGTAAACTGGTCAGGACACATTGGACTGGTGGTAGGAAAATGTTTCAAAATTCTGCACTTCTTGGAGAGAGTGATGAGGGGATGTACGAGAGAAGTAAGGGAATTGGGTTATAAAACTTTGGTCAGACCATTGCTTGAGTATGGTGGTGTAGTATGGGACCCACATTATGGGAGTTGGAGGGGGTGCAAAGGAGGGCAGCTAGATTTGTCTGTGGAAATTACCACAGAACACAATCAGTAACTGATATGATAAAGGAGCTGGGTTGGGAGTCATTGGAGGGTGAAGAGAGTGCTGGGAATGTATAAGGCGTATATTGGCGATGAGGCCTGGATGGATGTTGATAAAAGAATTAGGAGAAAGAATTTAAAATAAAATTCGCAAAGGGATGGTGGGTGGTAAAATTACGCTCAAACCATTTAAGATTATTTTTTTTTTTTAAATTAAAGTTTATAGAAATTGCATCTTGGCATATGACCCATCGCAATTAAATTAATAATTAATTCTCTAATGTCTCGATATTTCCTGAAACACAATCTTAACAATATGCATAAGATATATCGAGTACAATTCGTTTTCTTAGTTATTTTTTTCTCATTTTCAGTCATTAATTTGCCGTAAGCACGACATAATTTTTCTCCAGACCGGGTCTTGTTTACTTTATTACCAAAGGACTTTCGCTGCTGCCACGAGCGTTTTATCACCTCAAAAATATGTATGGATGAGGTAGGGTATACCCAGGTATCCCACCTTTATGAGACATGAACAGATAATAAGTAGGAATGTAATAAGTCATTTAAAAATCAAAAGGGAATTAGTACACTGTGACCTCAAAACATACGGAATGAAGACTACCTCTCGTGCACGATTCAAATTAGTCCACTTTGTGAAGCTGATTAAAGTATTGCCTCTATGGCGGGGCGAGAGGTGATTTTGTATATATTGTTAGTTGTTGGTTACAACTTTGATATACAGTACTAGATGACTCAAGCGAAAATTTAGCGAATAGCATGAATTGTAAGGTTGGAGGTTTGTAATAGGATGAAAAAAGAACCGCCTCATTGTTTTAATTATTTATTTGTTTAGTATACTAGGTACGAAACAAAAGTCGACGTCAATGATGCAGCATTAATATCTCTGTGATATGTGCTGCTGCTCTGAACTGTCACATATGCGCGACTTTCACAGTTATTACTTTTGCCCTTTAAGGGTCAAATTTCGAAAAATTTCGTTCTTAATTTATAATGATGCCTGCGTGGAGACCTTAATATTTTAAATGATTCCTCACTTATCTATTTAGATTAGGTGTTAACTCGTAACAAAAAAACAAGTTATGAAAATAATGATAATTTTGTCCTTTAAGGGTCAAATTCCGAAAACCTCCTTTCTTAAAATATGATGTGAACATGGAGGTTACATATCAAGGGAGATAAATGGTTCGTGACACAAAAACGCGTTGCGGAAATATTGATACTCTTGCCCTTAAAGGGTCGAATTCCGAAAAATTAATATATGATGTCACCAAAGCAGAGGTCTTAATCTTTAAAATGGTACTTCATTTAACGATTTCAGTTAGGTATCCTGGAAGACTCGTCTTTTGTTCCCACAAACTAATTTTTTACCTTAACAACATTATTTGACCCTAATAAACTCAATTTGCACCCTAATAACTTATTTTTTGACCCTAAAACGTATTTTGTGACCATAAAAACATTCTTGATTTTAATAACCAGTTTTTTGAGCCTAAAGAATTTTTGACCCTAACAGATAATTTTTTGTCACTTTTAGACCTTGCGAAACGGATTTTTTTTAAATTTAAAACTATCTTAAAGATTCCATCAATGATAAAACTTAAGAAATAGATCAGATAAGGTCATCCGTGATACAAAAAACTTTTTTATGACTGCCAACAGGAACTGGTGACCATATCCAAAAACTTAGTGCAGAAATAATCAGAATTATCTATATCTATAAAACGAAAACTGGATATATTTGTCTTATAAAAACTCGGAAACGACGGAGCAGATTTCAATGGGGTTTTTACCGTTTTAAAGCTTAGGATCTCGATTCAGTTGTTTGGCGTGTCTTATGTTTCAACGTTAAATAACGCAGGAGCATTAAATGAAATTCTGAACGTGTGATGACAAATCCCACAGATGGAAGGATTAGATGTTGCATACTTCGCACTAAACACAAAACTACAATGTCTCTGGCCATAGCCTGTAATGAAAGCAATAAGATAACTTTACAATAATAACTATTTTCCCCACTAAAAAAACTTGCAATATTCTTGCCTTTAATTCGGGATATTCAATTTTTAAACGCCATAGGTAGCCAGAGATTTTCTTTAAGCACGATCTCTGGACAATGTCTTTGGCCTCCAGCATTAGTCTTCTGTTTACGATAATATTATTCCGGATTCACTTTTGATATTTGTATAAAAGGCTAAATCTGCGGAGTTAAAGTATCTGGCGTTTCGAGCAAAATGTACATAGTCAAGTCACCTTAATGTGACCACCTCTCAAAAACCAGAATAACCACCTTTGGCAGAGCGGACCGCTGCGAGGCGTGCAGGAAGAGAGTCAATTAGGTTTCTGAAGGTGTTCACTGGGATGCTGAGCCATGCCGACTCCAGTGCCGTGGCCAGCTGCGCTAGATTACGCGGTTGAGGATCCATGGCGCGAACAACCCGATCAAGGTGGTCCCACAGATTCTCGACTGGGTTTAAATCCGGTGAGTTTGCTGGCCAGGGGAGTAAGATAAACTCATCCTGGTGCTCTTCGAACCACGCACATACACTGCGAGCTGTATGACACCTCGCATTGTCCTACTGGTAGATGAGGAAAAATTATTCGCATGTAGGGGTGGACATGGTCCGCAAGGACAGATACATACTTGTGCTGATCCATCATGCCTTCCACAATGATGAGTTTACCCAGTGAATGTCAGGAAAACATTCCCCAAACCGTAATGCTCCCTCCTCCAACCTGGATCCTTCCGGCAATTGTTTCAGGATGTTTGATTTCAGACGTTTCACGCCATATGCGCCAACGTCCATTTGATCGATGGAGCATAAAACGTGATTCGTCGGAAAAAGCCACCTGTCGCCACTCTGTGGACGTCCAGTTGCGGTACTGGCGTGCAAATTCCAGCCTTCGTCGCCGATGAACAGCAGTCGGCATAGGTGCATTAACCAGGCGTCTGTTGCGGAGGCCCATGCGCAGCAACGTTCGCTGAACCGTTATTGAGGATACACTCTTGGTAGCCCCTTGGTTCATCTGGAAGGTCAGTTGCTCAACAGTTGCACGTCTATTTGCCCGAAGGCATCTCCGTAGCCTTCGTTGGCCTCTGTCATCTATAGCCCGTGGTGCACCACATGTTCCACGCTGCCGATTTTGAATAGTGCCATTTTGCCATGCACGGTATACTTTCACCACGGCGCACAGTGGGGCGAAATCTCAAAAAGCTGTCCAAAAGTCGAAAAATAAAGTTTTTATTTAGGGAATTTTAAGTACACAGTTGGGTAGACTGACTCCCGAAGTGTCTAACTTCATGGTTAGAATAGGTTTGACGCAGACGCTGTACATCATTTGAAAGGTGACCGTTGAGCGAGCAACTATTGCGAGATACAAAGGAAGTAAATCAACCGTTACTTTGAACTGGTGGAAAAGTTTTCAGTTTTGAGCAATTTTCAACATTCAAAATGGACAGAGATCGTGATCATGAGTACAATTTTTACATGTATTACAAATACATAAAAAAACATTTTAAAGTTATTTATTTAATAAATAATTTTTAAACAAATTTGAACACTTAATTTGTATTTTTCTTTTTCAAAAATGAAAACAGCTATAAGTTCCACAGAGTCCCACAACGAACCTTATTTTAACTTCATTCTCTACAATTTATCTATTGAAATCTCAAAAAAATTCTGCTATAAACTGCTATTCCACAATTCGTGCAGCTTAATTTACCGGTATTTGTTTTTGGTCTTTTTCAATTTCATGTGTAAATTGTAAGTTATTGTCATAGTTACTACAAATATTTAAAGTATAATCAATTTTGTATTTTGGTATTATTATAAAACTATCATCTACATATCTGAAATAGCACATCATTTCAAAATCTAGCAGTTTAAAACATTGTTCTTCCAAATCTCGCATAGCTAAGTCCACTAGAGTTGGATACACCTATAGGTGTGCGAAATTTTTGGTTATAACTTAGTCTGTTATTGGCGAAATTAACTTAATTAATACGATATACTGAAGAATACCTGACGAAATTAACTTCCACTTTTAAAATAATCTTTAATAATACCTGTGTGTATGGGGTTACTTTTAAATACATTTTATGGGATCTAAAAAGCTAATACAAGTTATACTTTATTGCTACAGAATCTGCTGGTCCAACCAACGAGAGCGACGATAAAGATGGCTTCGTACGATTTTTTTTTTTTTTTTGCAACTGCTTTACGTCTCTTTCTAACATCGAGGTCTTTAGAGACGGGAAAGGATGGGGGGGCAAAGGATGGGGGGCAAGGAATGGGAAGGAATTCGGCCATGGCCTTTTGAAGGAAGCATCCCAGCATTTGCCTGGAGTGATTTGGGGAAACCATGGAAAACCCAAATCTGGATGCCCGGACGGGGATTCGAACCGCCGTCCTCCCGAATGCGAGGCGAGAACGCTAACCGTTACACCGCGCTTCGTACGAAAGGAAATAGGAATGTATAGTACACCACATTTTTATCCACAAAAAATTTATAATATAAACATTTTTCAATTTTTGAAACCTATTTAAATTCTAACCCTTTTTATTTTAATCTGCCATATTGAATCCGCCATTTGTTCTTTTTTGCATTCTTAACATTGGAATCGATACCAGCGAGCTTATTAAACCCTGTATACAAATGTGTATGAAAATTGAAACATTTTTAGAATATTTTAAATTTTTAATCCGCCATATTGGATCCAATGTTTTTTTTTTTTTTTTTTTTTTTTTTTGCATTTTTGACATTGGAATCGTAATCAGCGTGCTCAAAACAGATTTTGTACAAAGTTTCATTACACTTGGATAACGTTTCCATATTTTGATCAGCTTTTTGAGATTTCGCCCCACAAAATTAGCCGTTTTCGAAATGCTTCCACCCTTGGCCCGAAAGCTAATAATCATGCCCTTTTGGACGTCGGATAAATCGCTACGTTTCTTCATTACGCCAACGATTGAAATGCTCTCCGATGCCCTAGGGCATCCTTTATATACACTCCACTGTAATGTGCTGCCACCTGCCTCCTGTGATTGGTTATTTCACGCTGACGTCGAAAGTAGGTGGTGGTCACATTAATGTGACTGCACTGTGTATATCCATTCACTTCGCAATTGAATAAAATGTGAGTTTCTAACATAATCTAGCGTTGTTTAGTAATGTTGTAATGCAATTTCTTAACCATATTAACGAAGCTTGATACACATGAATCTTTTCGGACGAATGAAAATAGTGTACGCGCAAATAAACTTCAATCCACCCGTTTCTCGGTAGAGGCGGGTGAATCTAGGTTCCGAAAAAAGTTGGCGCAAATTTTATGAAACTTTGTACAATGTTTCTCATTGTACGAATAAGAATAGGGTACGGGTAAATCTACGCCAACTATACCGGGCAACGCCGGGAACTCCGCTAGTACGCCAATAAACTGCTCCCAAACAACTGAAATGATCTGAGATTCTATAGAGCAGTTCTTCTTTGTGTCGAAGCCCATTTATATTTTCATGTTCGACTTGAGAATTTGTCACGCAGGGGAAGAACGCAATATTAATCTGAAAAGATAATTTCACGCCGTTTCTGGGAACTAAATCTAGTTCTGTCGTATGTAATATTCCCTAAAGTGCCCTCAAAATAAGATCTAGAATAGCCAACGTCTGGCTTTGTGCAAAACTGGAAAATCTAGTGGGAACCAGCTTACTGAATACGACTCGAAGACCAGTTTCCTTGACAACAAATGCTGACTGTTATTTACTGAGCTATGACGTGACGATTTTTCGCCTCTTGAAAGCAGTTGGGAGTATGAATAGGTATTTGTGAAGCGAATACGTAAGTAGAATTTTGGTGGAAAATCAGAGGCCAAGAAAGAAGGTAGCAGAAATAAAATGTTAAGGTATAGACTAGAAAATTGAGCATAAGAAGCAGGTCAATAATTTCTATGGGAGCGTCCATAAATGACGTAGCTCCAGACATTTTGTTGTCAGATTATCGTTAATTACGTACGGAGATAATTAAACGAAGGAAATAAATATCCACATGCTGTTGTGTGTTCTGTACCTCATTTTAACTGCGACAAATAATACGAATGAAAAGTTACGTGGCCTGGCTCCGAACCCCCCCCCCCCAGCTTCCCAGACAACCCTTCCCCCCCTAGACCAAGCTACGTATTTCACGGACGCTCCTATGAATAGATGAATGTCAAGGTCAAGGAAACGACTGGGGACAAGGAACGGGAAGGAATTCGCCCATTGCCTTTTGAATGAACCATCCCAGTATTCCCCAGCAGTTTTAGGGGTCGTCCATCTTTTATTATTATTACTCCGCGATTCAGTAAAAGTGTGTGGCGGAGGTAACCTATCAGAAAGAGTAATAGTTTGGAAGGGATATACGGGATATGGCAGGAGGCGCCCATCGGCTATTGTGAGGAACCATCCCAACATTTGCCTGGAGTGATCCGGGAAAACCATGGAAAACCCAGATCAGTATGGCCAGAGTGCTATATCGAAAGATACTCCCGTCGGATTTTAAGTTCGCTCACCCAGTAAATCTTTTCTATTCCATTCCAAATCGCTTGTGGAAAAAATGAGTACAGAAATGAATCTGTTCTGGCCCTGATTTCTCTTATTTTCGAGCTCATTCCTAGATATGAATGTTGCTGGTAGCAATATTTGTTTACTGTCATTCCGAAATAAGTCAGTCGTGAATTTTTCAATTAGCTTCTGTCGAGAGCAGCGCCTTCGGTGTTCCAGGTCTTCCCAACCTAACTCCTTCAACATCGCACTTACGCTTTCCCTCCAACTATATATATCTGTCACGAATCGGGCGGGTATTCTTTCGATCTTCTCCAAAGCCTCCATTAACCCATTTTGATGAGGACCCCATACAGAACAACAATATTCTAAGTGAGGGCGCACTAGTGACTTATATGCAATCGATTTAACTTCCGCAGTGCATTGTTTTAAATTACGACCTAGAAATCGGAGCATACGATTTGCTTTACCAATTACATTCTCGATATGCTCCACGACAAGTAATTACGAATTGTTACCCCTAGGTATTTAGCGGAATCTACCGTTCTAAGGACAGTACCATTAATTGTATATTCAGAGCAAAATGGTGTCACCTTTTTACTTACACGCATGACTTGGCACTTCTTAGCGTTTAACTCCAACTGCCAGTCTTTACATCACGCAATTATTTTCATAATATCGTCTTGTAACAAAGTGTGGTTGAGGTGAAACTGGGGAGGGGGGGGGGGAACCAGCGAAATCTCACGAAGGGAGAGGGGGGGGGGGCGATGGAAATGTCACGTGAGCTTTTGAAGACGACAACAGAACAACAATATCCTGAATCATCGTTAAATCAGCAGTGGATCAGTGAGTATACCTACCGCCAAGCCGAAAATAAAATTTTCTTTAAAGTTCGAAGTCACGTAAGGGAATTTAGAGAGGAGTATTTTAGTATAGATGAATGAGTTCTATTCTGTAAATTATCTGAAATTAAAGCGACTTCAACAAAACGATTTAAAATTTAATTTCCCAATGGTGCAGCGAGTGAACGGAAGCAAATTATACTGTCAACATGAAAGCGACGCTACTAGATAAAATAAATGATGTATAAATTGAGCATGAGTCTAGCTACCGCGTGTCTAATGTTTTTCGAATCGCAATGCGCCGGCCGCGTACAACCCAACGCTATGACTACAAGTCACACGCATTCATAGCACTGTTAGTGTATATGATATCTGAATTACATACGGAGATAATTAAATTATGGAAATAAATATCAACATGCTGTTGTATGTTGTGTACGTTATTTTAGCTGCGATAAATAATATGAATAAAAAGCTACGTGGCTTGGTTCTGAAACATCACCACGTAACCCAGCATATCTTTCTACCCAACCCCTCAACCACTAGATCCAGACACGTAGTTTATGGACGCCCATTAAATTTGCATGAAATGATTTGGAGAAACCATGTACGAGGCGGTACACAAAAATAACCAGAATAGCATTACCGTGCACGGAGCTTGTGTAGTACTCGTTTCTGCCACTAGGCGTTTATAACGCAACTCATTGTCAGTTCAGTGCCGCCTGTGTTGTCAACCTGGCTTATTCTGTTAATATGCATTGTTTTTGCTAGCGCTGTTTTGTTATTGTTTCGTTTTTTATGATTGGAAGTTTAAGTGAACAACGTGCAGCTGTGAAATTTTGTTTTCTACATAGTAAAAATGCTGCCAAAACTGTCTTAATGTTGAAAACAGCTTACAAAGATGACGCTATTGGAAAAACTAGAGTGCACTTCATACCATCAAAACGATAGGAACTGTCACTGCCTTCGAAAATCTCGGGTGACATCTGTGAGAGCATTTAAGTCTAGCTACCGCGTGTCTAATGTTTTTTCGAATCGCAATGCGCTGGCCACGTACAACCCAACGCTATGACTACACGTCACACGCGTTCATAACACTGTTAGTGTGTAGGATATCTAAATTACATACGGAGATAATTAAATGAATGAAATGAATATCCACATGCATCTGTGTGTTCTGTACCTTATTTTAATTGTGACAAATAATATTAATGAAAAGCTACTTGACTTGGTTAAGACCCCGCCTCCCAAAGATTCGCATGCTGTGCCTTATCTGGGAATGTCACTATGGTGGGTTGTTCACCATAGTGTCAGAAAACACCCAGTGGCGTAGCTAGGTCAACAAGGGCCCCGGTGCAAAAAATTTATTTTGGGTCCTCAGGCCAGACGGGCGACCTTTTTTTTTTTACTTTGTGTGCCGGTAGGGGCCCCCTGAACTGAGGATGGGGGCCCTTGAATTGTTCTTTAGGTGCCCCTGAGCAGTGGTTGGGGCCCCCCTGTGCAGCGAGGGCCCTTAGTGAGGGGCTCCTGTGTTCTCAGGGTAGGGCTAAAAAAAAAAAAAAGGTCGCCAGTTTGCCGTGAAGGCTCGTGGGCCCTCTAAACAGCGCTAGAGGGTCCCTACAGGCGCGCTTAGGGGCCCCTTGAGATATGATTGGGGGCCCCCTGAGCGTGAGGGCCCCGGTGCACTGCACCACCTAGTTCCATAGTAGCTACGCCCCTGAAAACACCCGTATCTACGATTTTGATCTCCGTCAAGTGGATACTGAAGCTGAAACTGCCAATAATACCCACAAAATGACTGACAGACAAAGCAAACAACTCTTGGAATATATTCATTTCAAAGGGAATTCAAAACCTAACTCCAACCTGTATAATCCCTAGACCTGCCACCAATTATCTCTACAGAAATAAATATACCATATATGACGTCATTGCTCAGTTGGAAAATAGTTATAGATCTAACGGTACGTTGCAAAATTTAAACAATCTACGTCCGTGGCTGATATTTGCCCTAGATAACTTGAGCGAGTGACGTCAAGAGGGCGAATGGATTAACTTCACAACGTCCAAAGAGGATATTGAACCAGGACCAGCTTTCCCTATCTACTACAGCTAACAACGTTGCGGGTGGCAAAGAGTGTCTTGCACGAATGTTTCAAGTCCCTACTATTTACTTCGAAATCTAAATGAGCGAAAGAGAATAAATTTTGCCAAAAAGATTTAAACTTAGGATATATAAAACGGTAGGGGAATAGGAAGAACTGGAAAACGATGTAAGTACTCGGGAAAATTTTAGTGCGCAAAAGAACAAACATAATTAGTCTCTGAGACAGATATTTGGTGTAAATAAAGTGGTGAAGAATACAGAAAAAGCATAGTTCAGAACTAAAATGAAAGGACAAAACTACAGTGTTAAGGAAGGGACGAGTATCTCGTCAAAGATGTGATATTAACGCATTTTTAAAGGAAAATGGCGTTGAGAACTAGATGTTATGAAGCAGTCAATGAAAATATTAAGAAGGTGAAGAAAAGTAATGGAGAAGGCGAGGTGGTGGGATTTTATGGCTCGTCGACTTCGTGGTGGTTAGGGTCGGAAAGGATGAAGGATAAGGAAGCAGAAGGAATTCGGTGATGACCTTCTGAAGGAACTTTCCTGGCATTTGCGTTGAGCGATTTCGGGAAGCAATGGAAAAACATAATCTGGGTGACCAGGTTCGAAATTCCAATGCAGTTAGAACCGACTACATAAAAAAAACAGCTGCTGATCACCACTAGATGAAGAAATATTGGGTAAGGCATATAGCATGTCTTCATGCTTCAAGGTGTGGCGTCATTAATTTGTCTTTGTTGCACTGCATCAAAAACTGCTGACTGAATACAGTAATAAAATACGTCACTTCGGCGAACATTTACTCGGTCGCCATTATCAAGTTCACCTGACAACGGCGACAGACAGTATGATAGCCGAAATATCCCGTACAGTTACTGAAATCACTGTGCTTATATCGCGAAAGTGATTTATTCACATTCGACACCAAGAAACACTTAAGTTTTTTTTTAATATGTCTATTAATTTTACTGAAAAATTTATGTTAAGCATGTATAAAAGTTTCATGTTATAGAAGTTACGATGTACGTTAATATAAACAAACCAAATTAATCGAATAATTGGTTTTTATTTAACGACACCAAGCTAGAAACTATTTTGCATACAATAATGAAAATCAGCGACAACACAAACACATATTCGCCAGCGCAGCTCACCTCTTCTTAGCTCCTCCGGCCACTGAGGGCTCCACCACCAGGGACGAGCCTTGGTAGTTGAATCCTGCAAAAAAAAAAACAAAATTAATTACAATGCAGTGACTAATTTTAGTGCATATTGCTACGTATTATTTCTAGAAGGATATTTTTCGTAAGAAATCCATATTCTCGCGTCATACGTATAAGAAAAAGTTGGCAGCACTTTCTGTTCTATGACTGTGGCTCCATCTTCGCGGCTATGTTTCTAAACAAAAGAATCCAATTGTTCAGAAATACGAGTTAAACAATTCAGTTATTGATATGGTCGATTCTATGAAATATTTGGGAGTAACAGTACAAAGGAACATGAATTGCGACTTACACATTAATTCGTTGGTAGGTAGAGCTAATTCTAGGCTGCGATTAATAGGTCGAATATTGAAAAATTGTAATGAACAAACAAAGGAGATAGCGTACAAATCTCTTGTGCGTCCACATTTGGACTATTGTTGTGCCATTTGGGATCAGTTTCGTAAGGGGTTGATTGAGAGTACAGAGAAGAGCCGCTCGATTCGTGACCGCTTGCTACAGTCCTTATGAAAGCGTCACAGAACTGATTAGTAGACTAGGCTGGGAGTCTCTGGTAGATAGACGACGCACGTTTTGTTTAAACTTATTGGTAAACATGCTTACTCCCACTTTCACTCACGAGTGTAAGGAAATACTTCGTCCACCAACCTATTTGAGCCGGAATGACAGGATAGAAAAGATAAGAGAAATAAGGTGCCGCAATGATTCTTATATGAATTCTTTTTTCCCTCGTACCATTAGGGATTGGAATGCACAACAAAGAGATTAAGTTTGGTGCTGAGCACCCTCTGCCACCCACAATTTTGTGAATTGCAGAGTATATATGTAGATGTAGAAATACTAGCTACAGCACAGGGTAGCAACCGACTGCGGCCCATCTTTGTACTATAAAATGGTATATTCATATCTAATATTGTCATTCCTTCCATAAATTACAAAATAGAGAAGCAAAATCGAACCGTCTAGCGATTAATCATTTTTTGTTGCTTATGGCTTTACGCCTCGTAGACATCGAAGTCATTAGAGGCAAGATGGGGCTGGGGACAAGGAACTGGAAGGAATTCGGCCATGGCCTTCTGAAGGAAGCATCCCGGCATTCGCCTGGAGTGATTTGCGGAAACCATGGAACCTCCAAAACTGGATGCTCGGACGGGGATTCGAACCGACGGGTTCAATATCACCGTGTACAGATAAATTTCTTCTGTAGTCAACAATTATGTTTTATTTGAAACAAACAAGAATATAGTTATGCTGGTAAGAATAATAAAGATCTTCATGAAGTAAACAAGATGTAAATATTTACAATCAAGGCTTACGCTGTCGAAATAAATGTTCCCACAATAGAAGCGTTAGAGATTGACAAACGCCCTAATAAGATCAATGAAAACTAGATGTTAAGCTTCATGATTGTTGGCATGCCTTCTGCGATGAGAACTTTTTTTTTTTTCCTTGGCTTTACGCCTCGTTGACGTCATTAGTGACGGCAAAGGACTGCGATCAAGAGGAATTAATATGTGGCCTTTTGAAGGAACCATCACGGCATTCGCCCGGAGTGATCTAGGGAATTCATGTAAAACCCAAATATGGATGGGGGAACGGGAATTCGAACCCACATCCTGCCGAATGCGAGGCCAGAGCATTATTGCGAAGAGAGCAGTTTTCGCCGCAACCCCCACCGGCCACCTAATCACGTGACAGCTGCCCTCTCCAGATAGGCTGTACCGATCGAACCGTCCAGAACACCAAACGTCGCAGATGAAGAGTTAGTTGTGCTTAAAAGAGCGTGTGAAACACACCTTAGCACAGTTCCGCTGCAGAAGAAGGGGCATCCATAAATTACGTGAGACTTCGTGATATCTGGTCCATGGTTTTTTTTTTTTTTTTAAAAAAAGCTCTACTACAGTCCAACAAGAAATTCGAAACCTCACGTGAGATTTCCGTTGACCCTCCCCACCCTTTTTTCACCTCACGTAATTCATGGACCCCCCGGAAGGACAAAATTAATACTGTCACTAGCGGGGCATCGAAAAATAGTTAGTTTTTTTTTTTTTTTTTGCTCAAAAAGGAGTCTGATATTCAGGGATACTCATGTTTCCAACAAATTTTAGAAACATTTATTCCACAGAATTATTATTTAAAAACGTCAGTAGAATATTTGTTACCAGGTATATTCATATCAGTGTAATTTTCGAAATATACATCTTTAGGCTTAGATTTTTTGTTTGTATGTATGTTACTATACTTTCCCTGTCTGGACTATTTCAACCTGCATCTTTCCAGAAACTAGAGTAAAAGTTGACTCGCCTTCACATAACGTGTCACGTCATTTCTTGTACTGAATGACTCTGTTGTTGGTTTTGTGGTGGAGAGGGGGTTTATGGCTACTCGAAGTCGAGATCATTAAAGCCGTAAAAGCGGAGAGGTGCAGGAAGGAATTAGGCAATGCCTTTTGAAGAAACCATCCCGGCATTCAGCTGGAAAACCGAAATCTGGATAGCGAAATGGGGATTTGAACTCATATTCTCGCGCATGCCTGATGTCATAATAGAGCTCTGAATGCCTTGAAAGCAAATAAGGCAGATAGAACTGATGAGATCCCTGCAGAACTTCTTATATTCCTATTAGAAGAAGGAATCGAAAGATTATTCAAGCTCATATCAAAAAGTATGAAGCAGATAATTGAGGACGTGGCTTGTAAGGGGTACGTAGAAATGAAGAGGTTAGCACAGGATAGAAACCAGTAGAAAGACTGACGACAAAAAAAAAAAAAAAAAAAAAAAAAAAAAAAAAAAAAAAAAAAAAAAGTTACGAAACCAGTATATAGACTAACGACAACAAAAAAAAAAAAAAAAAAAAAAAGTTATGAAACAGGAGAAATTCCAATTGATTTCAATAAAAATACCATCTTCACACTTCCGAAGACGACACAAGCTTACAAACGAGAATTATCGCACCATTAGTCTAACATCACATGCTTCAAAATTACTGATCAGAATAATAGACAGAAGAATGGGAAAATGTAGTAGAAGAGATCAGTTTGGGTTTAGGAAAAATCGTGGTACGAGGGAAGCAATTCTGCTTTAAGATTAATACTTGAAGGGATACTTCTATGACGTTTGTTGATTTAGAAAAAGCTTTTGATAATATTAGGGGGGACAAGATGTTCAAAATTTTAATCTACAGTATCTTTTTTTCTAACTGCTTAACGTCTCTTAACAGCGAGGTCTTTAGAGACGAGAAAGGATGGGGGGGGGCAAGGAATGGGAAGGAATTCGGCCATGGTCTTTTGAAGGAAGCATCCCGGCATTCGCCTGGAGTGATTTGGGGGAAACCATGGAAAACCCAAATCTGGATGCCCGGACGGGGATTCGAACCCGCGTCCTCCCGAATGCGAGGCCAGAACGTTAACCGTTCACCCACCACGTTCGATGAAGAGAGGACAGTATGTGACACGCAAAGTCTGAAGGAAGAAATGGAGACTCTTACAAAAATATTTCGAGCCAACGCCTATAGTGAATCAGATATCAGAAAGGTTTTCAGACCTCAAAATTCCATGGAATACGTCAACTTATCCCATGATACCAATGTGCCAAGAAAATTCGGCTGTCTCCCATACGTAAATGGTATCAATGACCGGATTGGGAAACTGTTAAAGCGGGTGGAAGTGCGAATCGTGTATAAAGTTCACTGCAAACTTGGCCAGTCACTAACCAGGGTAAAAGGCAGATTACACCCACACCAGCTTACGGGTGTTTACGAAATCCCCTGCAGCTGTGGCAGTGTTTACATCGGCGAGACAGGTCGCACAGTGGCGGAGTGACTTAAGGAACATATCCGCCACTACAAATACAACAACAGCGACCAATCTGCCGTAGTTCACCATGGTACAGGGTGTTTCAAAAAGGACCACTATATTTGAAAAACCAATAAAAACTAAACTGGCAGCGATAGAAATACACTGTTTCTTGCAATATGCTTGGGACAACAGTAAATTTTCAGGCAGACAAACTATCGAAATTAATTACAATTTTCAACAACAGATGGCGCTGCAGGCGATTTGAAAGATATAGAAGTAAACGCAGTCTGTGAGTTCGCCATTCTGTAAGTCGTCTTTCTGCTGTAAGCGTGTGCTGTTCACAGATTGTAAACTTGCTGTGAAGAAATAGTGGAAAATATCGTACTTTAGATTTTTCCAGACTGCAGCGCCATCTGTTGTTGAACATTGTAACTAATTTCTAAAGTTTGTCTGCCTGAAAATTTCCTGTTGTCCCAAGCATATTGTAACAAATGGCGTATTTCTATCGCTGCCCGTTTAGTTTTTAATGAATTTTCAAATATACCGGTCATTTTTGAAACACCCTGTATTAACTCCGGGCATGAAATAAAATTTCAAGATAAGAGGCTACTGTGGAGAGAAGACCAGTGGTGGCCCCGATGTGTGAAAGAGGCAGCAGGAATCTTAAGGAATTCCAACAACATCAACGAAGATAGCAGCCATTTACTCTGCGATGCTTGGCGACTGCTGCTATGTCAACATAAACATAAACAGTATCACTGAAGAAGGCTGTATAATACCAGCCGAAACTCAGGTATAACCCGAAAAGCTATTAATCATATATCAAGAAAAGTTGTGGTAAGGTTCAAATACAGCCTGGACCATAATGACTACTAATATTTCATGATGAAGAGTGGGTTTAGTGGGCTGCCATGCCGATTCTGACTATAATTACAACAAAATCTGATCAAGACATCTTTTGCCGGTAAGTGAGAAATGTGTATAACCGTACCTTTGTTACCTATGTCCCGGCTTTGAGGTACACAGTCTTTTCACTGAAGAGTAAAAGCCAAGGAAGCAGTTGACCATATTTTAAACCCAAAAGGAGAAATTTTTCTGCTGGTCGTTGCTTGAATAATAACAAAAACTTTTATATTATAACACACTTTCAAGTGGACGTACTCGCGGGTAACTGCTAGTAATCTATACTTATAATAGGACTAGGCACAGTTCATGAACTAACTACAAAGACGGAGTATATTTTTTTTAAATTTGTCTGGGAATTTGGATTAATATACAGTCCGTGCTACGAGGATAAAAACGTGATATGTTGCATTTCGATGTTAAAACGGAAAACTGGAAAATTTAAGACAAAAATGTCACAAATTATTAACTTATCATAGTCGATATATTTGCCGTTATTTCCCGCATATTAACAGACTACGTGAACGAAGTTATGGGAAACAGCTAATTATAAATAACGGTTATTCTCTGTCACTGCTACGTTAGTCACTCTGATAATAACTGTAATAGTTTCGTTATATTTCTTAATACCTCGGTATGTACTGATATTTTCAGCCAGTGCTTCAGTCCAAATAATAACAGCAAATATAACAGTTCCGTTATTTTTACTAATTACTGAGACTTTCCATAAGCACGAAGTCTCACATGTCCGTTATTTATCGAGTTAAGTTCACTGTTACTACGTCTGAATATATTTGTCTGTTATTTTCTGGTATCAGTTTATTGTTACTGCTGCGGGATTAACTGTTCCGTTACTTTCCGGAGTAATGCACCTTGCTGGCGCTAGGCTGGGGGATTCTAATGCCCCTCTATGCTCACATGCGATGCGTTGGGGTAGGCCAGCCAATGACAGACGAGCGCAGAACCGCGGAGCGCGCCCATTGGTCCACGCCGCTGCCATTGATGCTCATCTGCGCGCGCACTCAGCTTCCCGCGGCAGCCGCCAGGAGCGCTGGCATCGCATGCAGCGTTGCCAGTTCTACAGATACAGTGGAATGGGACGCGTCTTTCAGCTTATCGGCGTCCTTGATGTAGCAGTGACGGTCGATTTCCAACACAAGTGGCGTCTTCGGCGTTTCCGGTCGAATTCAAAGTGGTGTGCGCAACTATGAACTCAAAATACGTTGGTGAATTTTTTTTTTACTGTCAGTGACAACTGATTTCATGCAATCTTCCATCTGTTCCTATCTCAACAAACTCATTACAATCAACCTTCTCAATTATCTGCTACATTTATTCTAATCTCTGTTCCTTCCACTAACAAATTAACAATCCTCCAAATTTCCCCGTTTTTTTTTTTATTGCACTTGTCAATCAAATTTCATGTCAATCGCTCCATTTTCTATACGTATTTAAACGGTTAACCCCCGGTACAGCAGAAAAGAGATGGGGTTGAGGTCGATTTATTCCTGCAATATTTTTCGTCACGTGTGTACCAGAATCATCAAAATAACCACAGCGATTCGTGAAGCAATAGAAACAATGGTCCCCCCCCCGGAAATGTGATAAACACAGAATCGCTGAACAATAAATTTAAAAAAAATACCATTATGTCAACACTAAAGTTTTTAAACAGTTCACTTTAAAGATCAAACCCATCCGATATGCATTACCTACTATTAACAGCGAATATTTCACTTCCAAACAGCAGAGAGCTGCTTTAGATAGTAACTTAAAGAAGCAAAGAATATATCGAAAAGTTTTTTTCATTATATACATAATTACAATTAATTTACATAGTTTCCTCTTCGCATTCCACACGTCATCTATGGTTTTTAAATATTAAAAACCAAAATTTAAGAAAGGAAACGTTACATGCGATAAACGGCAATTATTTTGTTACGATCTATGGCGTATGCATCTGTGGTGTTTGAGGCAGTAGCCTACGTTCAGATGTTCATTTGCCATTCCGACGTTATGTTACGTTCAAGTATAAGACATACCAAGCAGTTCAATTGAGATTCTACTCTTTAAAACGGTGAAAACCTCATCGAAATATGTGCAGTATTTTTAAGTTTTTCTGGGACAAATATACCCGGTTGCCGTTTTATAGATATACATAGAAGATTACTAATATCCATGCTCCAAATCTTAAGCTGCTGTGATCCAAACATAATAATTAAAAAAAAAAAAAAATTTAACGCTAAATCAATTTTGAAACAAAAATTTCGCTCAATGTTGCATTGGCGTTATCTATTCAACAACTAATACAAAAAATTTACATTTTCAAGTAGGCTGTTCTGCTTTTAACATCATTTTTTCTTCAACCATCAGTTGTAATTTTACTTCCTAAGTAACAGAATTTAATCTAATCGTTCTTGCTATTTTATCCTGATTTTTTCTCCTTCAGTACTGACAAGTTCGGACCGAGCGTAATGGGCGAACGGTTAACGTTCTGGCCTCGCATTCGGGAGGACGTAGGTTCGAATCCCCGTCCTCGCATCCAGATTCTGGTTTTCCATGGTTTCCCCAAATCACTCCAGGCGAATGCCGCGATGTTTCCTTCAAAAAGGCCATAGCCGAATTCCTTCCCATTCCAAAAAGAGGACAAGTTAGATTTTTTTTCTTTTCCTTGCTTGCTTCCTGTTGAATATTAGTGGTTATAGACTACAACCATGTCTTACACCCTTTTAACGAATGCTTGTGTGTTAACTTTTATTACTTTTTATAAGGTTTTGGAATATTTTTTTTTTACTTCATTCTCACGATCGGTTTGATGACATTCTTCTCATCTACATAATCAATGTTTATCTCTACATCCTCACTACATTCCCAGTTACCTGCTTCATATGTACTGCACAGAAATACGACTGTAATTCTTAAAACATAACGCACCATCCTATAGCTTCCTTTTTTTTTTAATCCTTTTTTACCCCTCATAAACCCCTTCGTCTTTGTATACATGTTCATTTTCATCATTCTTCTTCAGTTCTAAACAGTTCCAAAATTTGTCCTTATTCTAACTACTCGAAAGCATACGAACAGCTTTCAAAAATGCTGTAATACGTAAATAATAGTTTTAATAATTTATTTTATTTTGGCACAATAAAAGTTTTATCCCCCCTGGTGATAAGTTATTTTCGTGTTATATGTTGTTTCGGGGTGTAAGGGTGAACCAGATAATTGAGGACGTGGGTTGTAAGGGGTATGTACAGATGAAGAGCTTAGCACAAGATGGGAAGGGATGGACGATTGCTTCAAACTAGTCAAAAGACTGCAAACTATAAAAACAATTTTAACAAAAAGTTGTTTCACCCGAAGTCTCTTCTAGTAGACTACATCTATTCCAATTTTTCTACGCTATATAATTATTGTTGTCATTTCTGCTGTTCTCTTCTTTTTTCACTTCAAACTGCACTTTACTACACAATTATCATGCTTCATTGTTACCTTAAGTTTCTAATTCGCGTTGCACACGCGTTATTTATCTATTTACTTTTTGCCACTTTATCGACATCTCTATATTTCGAATCCGTTTGAAACGAAGTTTCTTTTGTTGCCATCAATCACTTTTTGGGGGTGTTGAATGATCGTTTTGATGCCATCCCAACTTCTCACAGCTTTTTTTTTTTTTTTTAATTGCTGATTTCCTATAAGTAAGAAAAATGTTGAAGTTAGCTTTATGGTTTCATTACAAATTCACAGATTTTCTCGATGACTGTTGTTAGAGCATCCGATAGTTTCGTTTCCTTGACCATTTATTTCTTAGGGTATATTAATAGTGACAATAACTATTTTGCTAATTCTTTGCTGGCTTCTTTTCTACTTTGCAGTACTATCTTGCCTTAAATGTCATTTAAAACTTTTCAAAGAATTTTTATTATCTAAAGGGAAATAAAGAGTGACAATGATAATTTATGTAGGAATACTTAGGCAATCACTCAAAGGAATTAAGTAAAAACACTACTCAACTACTTTATGCTCATTATAAATTTCCCAAATTTTGCGGCCCTTAAAAGTCAAATGCAGGTCATATCCGTATTTCAGCCAGATCACCAAACGTCAAGTGATGATATGGCCGTATAAATTCAGTTTTGACCCTATAAATTTGACATTTTTAGACAATGCATTTCTGTAGAACAATACAAAAATGTACTTACTATATATAATCTAAAGAGCGATCCACAACAAACTCGATATCTACAATAAACGGGACATTGTTGTTGTCAATAGTTTCAAATTTGTGGGAGAGGAGATGAAATTTTTTCATCATAACGCCAGTTTTTTTTACACCAAAACCAGGAAAACGTTTTACAAAAGAGAACACTGAACGCAAACTAAATAATTATAACATAACCATAAAATATTGTCGAATTGTAAACATGCAACAATAGAAATAAGAAAAATTCTAAAATCAAAAAAATGGGAAATATATCTTTTAACATTCCTTCAAAATCTTTTTAAAAATGTCTTCTAACAAGGATCTTCTCTCTTAAGAAGATATTTGATTTCTGGGCTGCAAAATTAGTGGTGCGAATCCAGATTAATTACTATACCACCAGTCTGGATCTAAGAAGTACAACCGATCCAAGGTCAAATGCTGGGTCACATTGAGGTTTTAACAGGTTTCCCGCAATTCCTCGCATTAGGGAGGACGCGGGTTCGAATCCCCGTCCAGGCATCCAGATTTGGGCTTTCCAAGGTTTCCCCTAAACACTAGGCGAATACGGGGATGCTTCCAGTAGCATACCTAGGTTAACAATGGCTTGGTACAAAACAAATATTGGGGCCTACAGCTCTACCAAGTCTTGTGAGGTGTGAGGTTTGCTGGCAGCAGTTCCCTGAGCTTCGGGGGCCCCCTGAGCGGAGCTAGGGGGCCCATTGAACTAAGCTTTGGGGGCTCCCTGAACTTAGCTTGTGGGCATCCTGAACCTGAGTTTCGGGTGTCAGCTCAGCTGGCCTGGGGACCCCCTGAATTGAACTTGGGGGCCCCCTGAGCTATCCTGAGGGTCCCTGACCTGTTCTGAGGGCCCCCTGTATTGAGCTTAGGGGCCCCCTGAGCTGACATTGGGGATCCATGAACTGAGCTTTGGGGGGGCTCCTGAGTTGACCTTGGGGGCCCTGTACTGAGCTTTCGGGGCCCCCTGAACTGATCTTGGGGCCCCCTGAGCTGAACTTGGGGGCCCCCTGAACGTCGGGGCCCCGGCGCACGGGATAGCATATCCCTCTGATAGCTTCTTTCAAAAACTCAAGGCCGAATTCCTTCCCGTTCCTATTGCCACATCCTTCCCTGTCTCTGATGACCTCGCCGTCGAAGATACGTAAAATCACAAGCAGCAAAAAAAAAAAAAAAAAAAAAAAAAAAAAAAAAAAAAAAAAAAAAAAAAAAATTGTAGTACATCAGATTTTAGTGACTTTCGTAAGAGAAATAAAAAATATAAAGATTTTGTGATACCATTCAGGTCGAATATACGGTACTTTCACCTAATTCCACCGGGTCTTACAACAAAATAAGATGTCTGTCTCTTTTGTTGACCACATCATATGGCGTAAATGTCTACGCAATAAAGGTCTCCACACTTACAAAACACCAGTACTACGATGACGGGTAGTTTTAGGCATTGATATTGCTAATTATCCTAAGTGGTAATTAAATAATAATAATATTAAAACAGTACCAAATTGTATGTGTTAACGCTATAGTACCTGGGAGAACGATCTTCGCTCGGCATCTTTCGTTTTGTGTTCAATATACGAGATTTCGAGTAAAATTTGATCAAAGTAAAAGGCTTGAAGGCTTCCTAGGTATGTTGAGGTGAACAGTTCCTTGTTCTAACCAAAGAGAAACTTAACTAACATCAGTAGGCTTACTGGTACCTGAAATCACTACGAGATGGGGTTAAAGCCGTTTCCGAGAAACCAAATACAAGAATTGCTATTTTTTTTTTTTTACGTAAAATCGTGTTACAAACTTGAAAAGCGAAATGTTATCTCCGTATGAAATTTCATCCAAATCGCTTGAGCCATTTCGGAGATCGTCTGGTTTACCACCTCATAAATTTCCTTTAAAGAATAATGCTATTATTATGTTAAATACAAATCTTAATGCTAATCAGGGATTAATTTGTGGTGCAAGATTTGTGGTAATTCACTTAGACGAGAACATCACCATTGCTAAATTCACTCACTCCGATAAAAATATGCTCAGACCTCGCAGTAACCGCACATCTTATCAACCGTGCCTTTACAAATGATAAGAAAACAATTCCAAAAAGAAGTAACCTCCGTGATAAACATTAATAAATCACAAGGTCAGACAATTCAGAACGTAGGATTGTATTTATCTGAACCTGTGTATTTCGTATGGACACCCGTACGTGGCTTTTTCACTTTATTATATTACCATTCGGCGAATGATCACGATACTACTCGCTCAGCTAGTGTACGAAAATTATTCGTCTACAGTTATAAAGAATTCCTTGCTGTAAGCAAAGAGAACTTAAATAACATCATTCCTGCATACTGGTACCTGAAACGTCTACGAGATGGCGTTAGCTCTGTTTCCAGGATATACAAGAATTGTGATTTTTTTTTTTTTTTTAAATCGCGTTCTAGCAATGAAGACACCTATTTAGGTAAACTTATCTCAATACGAAATTTAATCCAAATTGTTAAAGCCATTTCCGAGATCCAATATATATATAGTATGCGTTAAAATCTTTGGCCATAGATGTGTAAGATAAAACCTTTAATTTTTGATTAGAATGGTGTGATTGTTACGATAATTGGCACTTCATGTTAAAACAGAATGAAATTTGTTCCACACTGATCGCGATCTATACAGCCTAGACTACAATTAAATCTAATATTACCTGGCATGAAGTAAGTTGTTGAGATTTTTTGATGACATATCAGCCTATGTGATTGGATTAACTATTAAACCGTTGTAATATCGATCTGAATCACCGATAACAAGAAAGGAAGATGTTAGAACCCGTGAAAGATATTTGATTTAGTTTATATCGCGATGCATTATTGCCACTAAAATGTGATACAGTACATGTATTAATATGCGTGTGATTGAAGTATTGTTTCTCTGGCGGCACGTTTAGCGAAGTATGTGGTTAGGTTGAAATGTAACCTGGACCAGGATAGCAACGAAAACCTTTTTTTTACAGCACTAGGAATTGCATTGATCTTTATTTTATAACAATTCTATTTATTTAAGCAATTGCTAAGAAATGTATTGCTAGAACACTGAAAGAAAAGTAAGTATTTCGCTTAAATTGGCATATTAATTATCACTTGCTTTTTTTTCCAATGAAATCATTGCTAAACCGTAATTAAAACTAATATTACGTGGCATAACGTAAGTTGTTAACATTTATTTTAAGCATCCTTCGTTTTCACTGGGGTCATTATTTCAGCCGCATGTAAGCTGTCAGCCATTATAACATCGTCCTTCATCACAGTTAATAAGAAAGAAAGATGTAAGCAGCACCCCTGAAGATTTTGGATCACGTGTATATCGCGATGCATGATGACACTGACATGCGATACAGGGAATGTATTAATTCGCGTGTGACTGGAGCTTTGATTTTCTTGCTGTAATATCAGCGGAGATTGTGGTTAGGCTCAAATGCACCCTGGACCAAGTTGACAACTGAAACTTTTTTCTACAGCAGAAGGGACGAGAAATTACATTGAGCTTTATTTATAACAATTCTATTTAATTAAGCAACTGCAAAGAAATTAATCGCCACAACACGTCGTTAAACCCGTCATTTTTTTACGAGCTTTGAGGCTAGTGTATGTATAATGATGTTTATGAGTAACATGATAATTTTTGCTGTGATGATAAATTGTGGAGGCTAAAAAGAGGATGAGAGCGCAAGAAACTCACTGTACCAAATATATATGTACACTTCCTTCATTCTATATCCACATGTAAAATATGTGTATCAGTCACGTATATATAGCCGGAACTAGGTGTTTTTGAAAAATTGAGTTTTTCTTTGCCTGTTATCCTTTTTTCGATTTTTCCCCCTATGGGTGGGAAAGGACTGAGACCTAGGAACGGGAAGGAACTAGGCCCTGGCCTTTTGAAGAAACCATCCAGGCATTCACCTGGAGTCATTTTGGAAAACCCAAATCTGGATGACAGAACGAGGATATATGCTTCTCCAACCAATGTGAACCTCTCCTTCACGTGGTGCACCCTGTTAGCATGGACGAGGCTCTGGCGACTGAAACACATTCCCGGTATAAGAAGACACACCAGCTAAAGCGGTCTAGGGCTCCCTCTTGCCCTTGGGGTTTGAAACAGCCCCTAAAGGCGGATGAATCAGAAATGATCAACGGCATGGGGATGCAGAAGGCAACGGGAAACCACTGCATTAAACACCCAAAATGTATCCCAAGGACACGTAATCCTCTCAAATTGCATACTGATATTGGACTCAGAAAGAACTTTTTAAAGCTCTATGTGTGTACTTTAGGAATACCAGACAGAAAGAAAACTGAAGCATTTGAAATCAATAGAAGAATGCTGAAAATTAAATAGACAGATAAAGTACAAAACAGACTAGTTTTGGAAATGATGGGTGAGGAAAGAAGTTTGTGGAAGAAGCTTACAGGAAGAAGAGACAGGCTGGTAGGTCATATTTTGAGACATGCTGGATTGGTAAATTTGTTAGTGGAGGGAACAGAACTGTAGAGGAAGACAGAGATTAGAATATATGAAGCAGATAATTGAGGATGTGGGTTGTAAGAGGTATGTAGAGATTAATTCTTTGGTTTTTAAGTCAAAATAGGCGCGTTTGGCGATTTTTGGGTGGGTAAAATATTATGACGTCACGTCACCAACATGCTGTGACGTGTTGCGCGTATCATATGCGCGTTAGACGCTTTTTGTTGCTGTTGTTGGAGCTTAAGTGCGCGTCGACGGCGGGGTCCTTAGGGACTATGCACAAACTACGTGGCTCGGTCCAAGGGGGGGGGGGGAGGGGGGGGGTTCCGAGCCAGGCCACGTAGCTTTCCTTTCATAACATTTTTCACAATTAAAATGAGGAATAGAAGTCACAACAGGATGTGAATATTTATTTCCCTCAGTTAATTATCTCCGTATGTACGAGGGCGGTTTGAAAAGTTCTCAGAATCACCGCTAGATGTTAGTGCGCAATAATCACACATCCTTTGTGAGTGAACACGTGGCGCGTCAGTGTTCTAGCTGCAGGAGTGTGGTAGTGACGACTCTTTGTTGTTGTTCCCGCGTAGTGATTTGTGACAATGGAAAAAACTGAGATTCGAGCAGTGATTAAATACTTTGTAAAGAAAGGTATGAAAGCAAAGGAAATTCATGCCGACTTTCAGAACACACTAGAGGACTCCGCACCTTCATTTTCAACTGTTGCCAAGTGGACCAGCGAGTTTAAATTTGGTCGGGAGAGCTTGGATGTTGATCCACGTAGTGGACGGCCAAAAAGTGCTACGACCACAGAATTTATCGCAAAAGTGCATAAAATGGTCATCGAGGATCGTCGACTGAAAGTGCGGGAGATTCCTGAAGCTGTAGGGATGTCTACTGAACGGTATATTATATTTTAACCGAAGAATTGGGTATGAAAAAATTATCCGCAAGATGGGTGCCGCGGCTCTTGACCTTGGACGATAAACGCTCAGATTGGAAATGTCCGAACAAAGTCTGGCCCGTTTTCAGAGCAACCAACAAGATTTTTTGCGCCGGTTTGTGACTACAGATGAAACTTGGTCCACTACTACACCCCAGAGACAAAATAGCAGTCAAAGCAGTGGAAACATGCTGATTCACCACCACCAAAGAAAGCAAAGGCAGTGCGTTCGGCCGGAAAGTTCATGGCCTCAGTTTTCTGGGATGCAAAAGGCATTCTGCTGATAGATTATCTTCCTACTGGCCAAACAATCACGGGGCAATACTATGCAAACCTCCTAGACCAATTACAGGAAAAGATACGCGAAACAAGGCCTGGTTTGGCAAGGAAAAACGTCATCTTTCATCAGAACAACGCTCCGCCGCACAAAAGTGTTATTGCCATGGCAAAACTTCATGAACTGAGGTATGAATTGGTGCTACATCCACCTAATTCACCTGATTTGGCACCATCAGACTTTCATCTATTCCCCAAGCTGAAAAATTTCCTCGGTGGACGGAGATTTTCTACAAGGGAAGAACTGACAGCCGAATTGGAGTGCTATACTGCAGGCCTGGAGGAATCTCATTTTCGAGATGGGATCAAGGCATTGGAACATCGCTGGACCAAATGCATTTAAGTCTACAGGGAGACTATGTTGAAAAATAAAAGCAGTTCCACCGAGGTAAGATACTTAATTCTAATACATTCCGATAACTTTTCAAACCACCCTCGTAATTTACAATAGTCTGACAGGAGAAAACAGTACAAAATGTCTTCTGGAATCAAAGGGAAAAATCTAAGTGCTAAGTGGGGTGGGGGAGGGGGGGGAAAGGTAGAGGCAAAAGTCACGTAGGGCTACGTGGGGGGGGAGGAGAGGGGGTTCACAGGAGGCCAAAATGGAGCTACGTGGTTTATGCACGCTCCTTTAGCGCACAATAGACGCTTTTTGGATGGGAAAAATGTTCTGAGTTTGCGTCACCAACATGCTAATGATAACAGCATATCTGTAGCTATTAGTATGACATGATATTCATAGTTTTAAGTTGTCACTTATGTCTACTTATTTTACTTACTGCTTTAAGCTTCGTCGACGTCATTAGAGGAGGGATGGGACTGGGAACAAGAAACGGAAAGGAATTCGGGCATGGCCTTTTGAAGTAATCATCCCCGCATTCGCCTGGAATAATTTAGGAAACCCAGATCTGGATAATACCCGGACGGGGATTCGAAGCGACGTCTTCCCGAATGCGAGGCCAGATAGAAATAGACCCAGGATTGTATTAAATCTGCGAGAGACTAATGATAGGGGGAAAAAAAAAATATTCCGTCTTTCTTTACCTTCCTCAATTTCGTCTTTTTAACGTGTCCATCATCCCTTATTATTTCGCTGTATATCCTATACTTCCTAACTTCAAAAAAACTTAAGAAGTTATTCTTGGTATCCACACAATGCTATTTACACACATTACATATATCGCCATCCGTTTCAAATGCACTTACCACATATTACGGTAGCGAGAAATTGTCGAGTCAAAACTTACGGAATTATAGAGCCATTTCTCATCAAAAGGAACAGGTTTTGGCGTGGAGATTTTGGTTGCCTGGTCCCCCTCCCAAGCAGATTTTCCAGTTTTGGACAAAGCTACAAGTTGGCTATTCTGAAACCAATTTCTCGGTCGATATATTGCAGTTTAACTGAACACCAGGGGGAATACATGAGGACCCAAAACAAGTTTACACATAAAAAAAATATGAATTCCGATGAATCCTCGAGACCGATTTCAAGAAATAGGGCTGAACTGGAGGGAACAGTAACCGAACTAGATCTAGACGAGAAATTGAGGTGTTGCTATCATCATTTTCAACTATAAACTAGTGTCAATTTTTTTTCACGGTATGGCCACTGGTCTTCAATAGTTTATTATTCTCAGATAGGTAAAAGATTACTAGTTTTTAGAGTCATAGCTCATTTCTTGAGCTTGATCATTATTGGACTTATTACGGCAGGATTTAAACTGAAAATACATTGCACATAGTCTAAAAGTGACATAAAATGAGTTTCTAGGGACAAGAAACAGCTTACAGGATAAATAAAGTTTTTTTAAAAAAATTATGGCTTTACGCCTCGTCGACGTCGAGGTCATTAGAGGCGAGATGGGACTGGGGACAAGGAACCGGAAGGAATTCGGCCATGGCCTTTTGAAAGAAGCATCCCGGCATTCGCCAGGAGTGATTTGGGGAAACCATGGAAAACCCAAATCTGGATGCCCGGACGGGGATTCGAACCCGCGTCCTACTGAATGCGGGGCCAGTGCGTTAACCATTCACGCACCACGCTCGGTACAAAGTTTTTAGAGGCAAAAAGAATTTTAGGGGAACAAAAATTATTTACAGTCAAACCTCGTCTGAATTTGGCCGAAATACTACTTTTGCCAATATTTCATCCTAAAGGAAACATTTACAAACTTTGAATTTCTGTTAGGTTTGAAGGGAATTGGAATTATTGAGGTGGGCGAAATTACATCTAGCTATACAGAGTTTTAAGAAATTCAGTGTCAAATATTTAAGGAGATGATGATACTAAACAACAAAATAATTCAAAAATCTATGATATACATTGGGTCGCAAAATCACACTTTCGGGGTCAGTAGCAGGAGCTGAATATGATATCCATACATGGAAATGCTTGCAATTACCATTCAGCATAAAAAATAACGCACTCTTTAAAACATTCCTGTAAGTCCTGGCTTTAGGCAAGGTATTCATGGGAATCTCAGTTGGTGGGATATATGCAAGATATTTCAGATGAAATGGAAAGGGAGGCCAAATTGATAGTGTAGCACTAGATCTGTCAAAGGCTTTTGACAGAGTGAGCCATAAAATGGGAGTAAATAAGGTAAAAACTATTTGGAGTGGATGAGAAAGTGATTTGCTGAGTATAAAACAGAAAGTTGGGGTAGGAAATTCAGTATCAAAAGAAGAGAAAGTAAAAATGGGTGTGCCGCAGGGTAGCGTATTGGGACCATTGCTATTCATTATTCTAATGAATAATTGTGTTGATTGTTTACTATCTGAAATTAGATTCTTTGCAGATGACATAATGCTATATAAAAGGATCAAAACGGTAGAGGATTGTAAACAATTGCAGGGTGATCTGAACAGGATATCTAGTTGGGTTGGTAAACATGGGATGATGATAAATGCAAAGAAGAGTCAGCACAGATAAAAAAACAAAAGGCTGATTATGATTATAAGATGGGGAAAGAATTGCTTGCTGAAGACTTGAAATGTAAATATCTTGGCATTACATTTGATAACAAGCTTAACTGGGCAGGACACATAGGACAGGTGGTAGGAAAAGGTTTCAAAGTTCTGCACTTGTTGGAGAGAGTGATGAGGGGATGTACGAGAGAAGTAAAGGAATTGGGTTAGAAAACTTTGGTCAGACCATTGCTCGAATATGGTAGTGCAGTATAGGACCCACATTTTGAGTATCAAATACAGGATTTGGGGAGGGTGCAAAAAAGGGCTGCTAGATTTGTTTTCTGGATATTGTCGCAGAATGTAATCAGTGACGGATATCATACAAGAGCTGGAATGGGATTCATTGCAAGACAGGAGGAGGATGAGGAGGGTCATGGGAGTGTACAGGGCGTATACTGGCGATGAGACATGGAAAGATATTGGTGTAGGTATAAAAAGTACTGCATGAAAGGGAAAAGATGACCATGACCACAAGCTGGCACTCGATTTCAGGCACAAGGGTGTAGGAAGATTCTATTTTTTAGGTATGGGTGTCAGGGATTGGAATAAGTTACCAAGAGAAATGACGAATAATTTGCCGAAGACGTTGAGCGAAATTTAAAGTTAAAATTTGTAGAGGGAAAATGTAGGTGGGTGCAGGAAAGGGGGAAGATAGGTGTGTAGGGAAATTGCCACCGGAGCCTGTGCTCCATTGCAATTAAATTAAATTAAATGCATTGAAAACGCGATCCTGGTACAGAACGAAACGAAACACTTTAAAACAGTGTATGATTCCTCACGCTAAAGGGCTGAGGCAGGTATTGCCGTGCACGGATGTCGCATTGCGAACCTGCAACTAATTCCGAAAGTATCAGTTAGAGCCCAATGTTTATTAGACATTTGTGTCTATTTGTGTCCATTATAAAGCGTGTGAAAATGGGAACTAAAATCCTAAAATACTATCACCCCCTATACTAGAACTAAATGATCCGTAAATATAAATTTCGCGAATAAAATGAATAGTTAGGTTGGGGGTTTGTAATACGATGAAAGAAGGACCATCTCAATTGTTTATTTGTTTAGTGTAATAGGTACGTAACAAAAGTCGAAGCCAGTGAAGCAGTTTATTAATATCTCTGTAACATGTGCTGCTGCTATCTAGCGGCTTGCGTTTGAACTGTCTCATACGCGCGACATTCGCGGTTATTACTTTTGCCCTTAAAGGGTCATATACCGAAAAATTCCTTTCTTAAGATATGACGTGACCAAAACAGGGACCTAGATATCAAGGGAGATAAATAGCTCGTGAGAAAAAAATCATGAAAATAATGATAATTTTTCTTTTAGGGGTCAAATTCCCAAAAATTACTGTCTTAAAATATGATGCGACCAAAGAATAGACCTTATTCTTTAATATGACACCTCATTTAATTATATCGGTTAGATATCAACGGAGATAAAACGCTCGTGACACAAAAATACGTTGTAGAATTATTGATACTTTTGCCCTTTAAGGGTCAAATATCGAAAAATTCCAGTCTAAATATGTGATGTCACTAAGGCGGAGATATTAATCTTTAAAATGTTACTTCAATTAAAGATTTCAGTTAGATATCCAGGGAGATAAATGGCTCGTGGTACAAAAAACAGCATTTTGGAAATACTGACATTTCTGCCCTTAATAGTCGAATTTGAAAAAAAAAATACTTTCTTAAAATATGAAATGATCAAAACGGATATCTTAATCTTTGTAATGATATTTCATTTGTGGATTTCGGTTAGGTATAAAGGGATATAATGGTTTGTGACAAAAAAAAAGTCATTATAGAAATAATGCATATGATAGACTATCTTCGAGCCAGTCAAAAATGACGGTTTGAATGCAATATCCTGGCAGTTTTTCAATTGGTTAATTATATGGAATTGTTATTACATAATGCTAATGGCCTTGATTTTGTAATGTTCTATATATTTCATTTGCAGTTCACATAGCGATACAGTAGTAACTTCTACTGAATTAATGACGATGGAAATATAGAACCAATAAAATTAAAAACAAATTAGGAAACCCACAAAAACTTTTGCTGTCAATGTAATATCAGTTTTATTCCTGGTCCAGGCACAATTCAACTCGATAAATATGAAACTTCTTTCCCCCGCAATAAAAAATACTTCCAGTAACATGGCGCTTATGAAAGCGTTTAAATGGTTTGTAAAACTCATTTAAGAGCGAATTATGCTGTAACAAAATGTGTCAATTGCGATTCTGGTCAACTTAGCCCCAACCTCCATTAACATTGCATTCGAAAATCATAGCTTTTATTACCCTCATATGAATAACGACAGACAGCACCTATAGTGGTAGTCTGAATTTATTCTGGAAAAGATTGCATGAAAAAGCGAATATCAACCATTTTTAATGAAATCTTCGTGATATGAGTACCATACTGTGGTTAGATTGTCGGAGTATTTGACTATGATTTATTTAAATAAATACATTTTACTTTAATGACGGAAAGTATAATATCAAAAACGGATAACGGTCATACATTTCACGATTCGTAAATTTGGTGTAAACTTTCTTCGAGTTTTTAATTAACTACATTGTTTCTTTTCATCTGCCAAAAATATTCTTAGGTTATGTTTTAACCTCGTTCTTAAAACTGGTACAGATAAAATAACGCAAACATGGAATACTCTTCTCCTTGCATTAATTTTTGCATCTAGTTTTCATAAATAAACAAAAAGCAACATGTAAATTTAAACGAACGTACCAATTGTAACTTTGTAAGGTATGATTGCCTCGCAATAATTTTCTATCTCTGCTCGCAGCTATTTGGCTGCAAGAATATCGTTGTTGAATTGCGAATTATAAAACGGAAATCATTTTTAATTATATCTTTCGTGATATGAGTAAATTATTCTGGTTAGATTATCAGAATATTTGGTTAGATTGTATTTAAATAATTGCATTTTTATAATTTCGAAAACGGATAACTGTTATTTATTTGACTGATACATTGCGCGATTACGTACGTTTCTCTGAGTTTTTTTATTAACTTCATTGTTTCTTATCGTCTGCCAAAAAAATTCTTAGGTTATGGTTTAACCTAGTTTTGATAACTGATACAGATAAAATAGAGTAAATATTGAATCCCCTTCTCCTTTGATGAATTTCTGCGTCTACCTGATACAGATAAAATAGCGTAAATATTGAATGTCCTTCTCCTTATATGAATTTCTGCGTCTAGCTGTAAATAAACGAAAAGCAAGATGATGGTACGAATATAATATGGTGGTTGATGATTGGCCGTTCTCTAGCCAATAGCTGTAGCAGCTATAGACGACGCATCCAGACTCCAGCTTGGCGTTTTATATAATAGGATGGTTGTGGAAGTAATTGTGAAGGCCGTAAAGGAAGCATAAGGGGACAGCGGTATGAAAGTATTGTCAGATGTTATCGTGATAAAGGGAGCAAACGATTGAGAAAGTTGAGAAACAAAGCGTTGGAAAGAACGAAAGACATGGTGATAACAGAAAAAACAAGCAGGAATTAAAAAACCTCGGCCCAGCTAACCCCTGGAGCTGTTCCTACCAAAGCGCCTGTTGTGCCTGGCGGGTTACGGCCCTCGCTAGCAGGCGCTGCGGCCCCACCCCTCCTCATTGGTGAGATTTCGCCGGACCCCCACCTCTATTTCACCTCACGTTATTAATTGACTCCCCCTTTATGGAAGTAACTGCGCAGAGATATAAAATTAAAAAAAATAGCGACGTTCGTTTAAATTTGTATCTTGCTTTTTGTTTATTTATGACTAGATGCAGAAATACATATAACGATAAGGGCATTCGATGTTTACGCTATATTTCTGCAGCATTTAGGGGCCTTCCATAAACTACGTGGCTCAGTCTGGGGGGGGGAAGTTACACTGGGCAACGGGGGGGGGGAGAAGGAGTTTCCAAGCCAAGCCACGTAGCGTTTCAATCATATTATTTGCCACAGTTAAAATAAGATATAGCACACACAACAGCATGTGAATATTTATTTCAGTCATTTAATTATCTCCGTATGTAATTTACGATAGTTTGACAAGAGGAAAACAGTAGTGTTGCCCAAAATCGGTCTTGGTCTTGCAGTCTTGGTCTTGGTCTTGCATTTTTGCAAGACCAAGACCAAGACCAGGTGTATTGATGCAAGACCAAGACCAAGAATGGCCAAGTCTTGTCTTGTTCTTGCATTTGGGCAACACTAGTGTTGCCCAAAATCGGTCTTGGTCTTGCAGTCTTGGTCTTGGTCTTGCATTTTTGCAAGACCAAGACCAAGACCAGGTGTATTGATGCACGACCAAGACCAAGATTGGACAAGTCTTGTCTTGTTCTTGCATTTGGGCAACACTAGAAAACAGTACAAAATGTCTTCTGGAATCAATATGGGAAAAAAGCCACGGCCACGCGGGGGCGGGGGGGGGGGTCACAGGTGGCCAAAATGGAGCTAAGTAGTTTATGGACGCTCCCTTACTAGAACTATAAAAAAAAAATTTTTTGACAGAATAAACACAGATAAAATTTATACGGAACGTAGGTAATTAGCAAACATATCAATCACAAAATAATGGTTATTCTTTTTTTAAATTATATTTAGCAACATTTTTATAACAATAAAGACTTCCTTCTTTTAAAATCAAATACAGTTACTTAAAAACATCGTAGCCAAATACCCCGAGAATCTAACTAAAGAAGGCTCACGAAAAATATCAGGAAAAAATCGTACACAGTTTTTCCTTAGAAGCTTTTCCAGAACAAATGATTTTGATCTAGTACACATAAATTAAGATAACTGCAAACTATTTTCGCATGAAATCCTGTTCCCTAGTATCGTCACAACGTTGTTGAAGTCGGAAAACGATTAATAGACATCATGGCCTACTAACAGTTTCCACATTTTCATTACAATATGTCCACCACACACAAGTTTTAGCTACAACACTTTGATTATTTCGAAGATACGCGAATAAACCAAACATAGAGTAATGAACAATGAATTCGGAGTGATTTTGGGGAGACAAATTTTTTCCCCCTTGCACTTTGCATCCTGCAGATGCCAATTTTCTACGAACAGTCACAGCTTTGTGCAATATCTTTTGTTATAAGTTTTTAAGACTGAATTCACAACGCTCCAACATTTGCTTTCGTGGGTGAAGAAAACTATATGAAAACCCTAATTAGCATTGCCAGAAAGCCACCACATAACATCGAACCAACGATTATGGCCAAAGAATAGGAAGAAAATTTATCTCGGCTGATTTTGAGAAATCTACCGATAGAATATTCATGGAAAAGCATTTGAAGAGTGTTGATACTGAAGAACGTTGCCATCTGACCTCACCGGAATACAACTACGTAGGGCTACCGAAAAAAAAAAAAAAAATAGAAATTATGTTGTAAAAGCTATATATTGTTTTTTTTTTCAAGACAAACTTATCCTCTTCAAAATACTCTCCATTACAACTGATACAATTGTCCCAGCGGTGCTTCCACTGTTCGAAACATTTTCTGTAGTCATCTTTAGAAATGGCTGACAGCTCCTACCTCGTTTTGTTCATGAACTCTTGGATATTGTCAAATCGGTGTCCTTTCATGCCCCTTTTCATGCGTGGAAATAAGAAAAAGTCGCAGGGAGCCAGGTCAGGCGAGTAAGGTGCGTGGGGCAGTGGAACCATGCCATTTAAACTGCCTAACAGAGACAGGGGCATTGTCGTGGGGGAAGAACCAGTCTCCAGTCTAACACAAATCAGGTCTTTTTTGAGAACACTGTTGCGTAATGTTCTAAAAACTTCCAAATAAAAGGTTTGATTGATCGTCTGATGTGCGGGAACAAACTCTGAATGAACTACGCCCTAGGCATCAAAAAGCAAATGATCATTGTTTTGATGTTTGATTTGACATGACGACATTTTTTTGGACGGTGTGACAATGACGTCTTCAATTGGCTTGACTGTAGCCTTGTTTCTAGGTCGTAATCATAGCACCATGACTCATCAACAGTAATGACCTCTGACAGAAAATCTGTATCAATTTCAAAGCACATGTTTCAACTCGACGTTCTTTTTGATTGTCAGTCAGAGCCCGAGGAAAAAACTTGGCAGCAACCCTTTTCATTCCCAAATCTTTGGTTAAAATTCGCTGAACCGAGCTCCAAGATAACCCACTAATCTCTGATAGTTTATCAATTGTCTGTCGACGGTCTGAGAGCACAAGCTCTCGAATTTTTTCAACAATTTCGTCGATTCGGGCAGTTGATGAACGTCCAGAACGAGTTTTTCATCAATCGACATGTCGCCATTTTTAAGTCGAGCGAACCACTGAGTTTTTCCCATAGCGTTATCCATGTAAGCTGTTTTCAACATTAAAACAGTTTCAGCAGCATTTTTGCTGAGTATGACACAAATTTCACAGCTGCACATTGTTCATTTAAACTTGCCATCATCAAAAACGAAACAATAACAAAACAGTGCTACCAAAAATAATCACTATACAGTAGAGTAACAAAACAAGCCATGTCAACAACACAGGCGGCACTGAACTGACAATGAGTTCCGTTATAAACGTCTAGTGGCAGAAACTACACAAGCTCCGCCGACGGCAATGCTGTTCTGGTTATTTTTGGGCAGCTTTTTGTAAGCTCAACAAAACACACATATCTCAGTAATATGAGGTGCTGCAACTTAGCGGTAGCGCCTTCAAACATTAGCGACGGCAGCGAAGTCTAGCGGCTTGACTCTGAACTGTCTCATACGCGTGACCTTGATAGTTAATACTTTTGCGTTTTAAGGGCTAATGTTTAAAATGATATCTGGTTTATCGAGGAGTCCATTAATTACGTGAAGTGTTTTTCCGGAATTCCGGACCCCCCCCCCTCTCTTACTGGTGAGATTTGTGAGGTATGTGAAATTTTGACGGGACACTGCCCCCTGCAAATCGACCTCGTAGTTTTTTGAGACTATTTTGTAGTGGCGGTAATACCCCTAAAGTCGACATCCGCGCCTTTGTTTCCCCCTCCACCGTGGTGAGATTCCGCCGGACCCCCCTCCCTCCCCCACCTATTTCACTTCACGTAATCAATGGACGCCCCATACGATACTCCCGAAAATTGCGTATAAATGAAAAAACTTTCCCCCTCCCCTATGCTTGAAATCGAGTGTCATCTCTTCCCTTCTCCTAATTCTTCTACCAATATCCATCAAGGCCTCATCGCCAATATACGCCTTATACACTCCCAGCACTCTCTCACTCTCCAATGACTCCCAACCCAGCTCCTTTATCATATCAGTTACTGATTGTGTTCTGTGGTAATTTCTACTGCCTTATGCCTGAAATCGAGTGCCAGCTTGTGGTCATGGTCATCTCTTCCCTTCTCCTAATTCTTCTACCAATATCCATTCAGGCCTCATCGCCAATATACGCCTTATACACTCCCAGCACTCTCCAATGACTCCCAACCCAGCTCCTTTATCATATCAGTTACAGATTGTGTTCTGTGGTAATTTCTACTGCCTTATGCCTGAAATCGAGTGCCAGCTTGTGGTCATGGTCATCTCTTCCCTTCTCCTAATTCTTCTACCAATATCCATCCAGGCCTCATCGCCAATATACGCCTTATACACTCCCAGCACTCTCTTCACCCTCCAATGACTCCCAACCCATCTCCTTTATCATATCAGTTACTGATTGTGTTCTGTGGTAATTTCTACTGCCTTATGCCTGAAATCGAGTGCCAGCTTGTGGTCATGGTCATCTCTTCCCTTCTCCTAATTCTTCTACCAATATCCATCCAGGCCTCATCGCCAATATACGCCTTATACACTCCCAGCACTTTCTTCACCCTCCAATGACTCCCAACCCAGCTCCTTTATCATGTTAGTACCATACATTTAAATGGTTTCGTACATATCTTCTGTCATATAGGTATTACAGTTTACTACTTGCACACGAAGCTGGGTGCGAAGGAGCTAAATGTCGTCGACTGAGCTAAAGCTTTGATGCCGTGAGTTAAAAGAGCGGATCTTTTGTTTAGGCGTGAAGAGACGGGGAGGCTGAAGTGCGAAACGCATGGCCACGTGTCCCCAAGGTCACGGCGTACCCGACACGTGCGAAGCGATCGAACCTGCCACGTGGGCCGGCAAAACGCCTCTCCCAGCCAAACGACTCGCAAACAACTTGCTAAGCCCAGAGCTTCCATATCAGCGAAATAAATGCAATACCTGAATGTGTGAACGCGGACTATATGTATAACATCACAAGCTTCAAAGTTACTGACTAGAATAATACACAGAAATATAGTTATATATATTTTTAACTGCTTTACGTCTCTCAACAGCGAGGTCTTTAGAGACGGGATAGGATGGGGGGCAAGGAATGGGAAGGAATTCGGCCATGGCCTTTTGAAGGAAGCATCCCGGCATTTGTCTGGAGTGATTTGGGAAAGCATGGAAAACCCAAATCTGGATGCCCGGACGGGGATTCGAACCACCGTCCTCCCGAATGCGAGGCAAGAACGCTAACCGTTACACCGTCACTCTCGGTCAGAAAAATAGAAAGGGTAGGATGTGAAAATTATTTTGGGTTTAGGAAAAACCATGCTACAAGAAAAGCAATTATGCCCTTAAGATTAATACATGAACGGCGAATCAAGAAATACAAAAATACTTTCATCGCGTTTTGTTGATTCAGATTTATTTAGCTTATGGCTTTACACCTCGTCAACGTCAATGTTATTAGAGGCGGGAAAGTACTGAGGGAAGGAACGGGTAGGAATTCACCCATGGCCTTATGAAGGAAGCATGTGTGATTTGGGGAAACCATCGAAAACCGAAATCAGGATGCCTGGATGTGGATTCGAACCCGCGTCCTCCCGAATGCAAGGCCAGAGAGGTTGATTTAGAAAAAATTAGCTTTTGATAATGTTAAGTGGGATAAGAAGTTCAAAAGTTTAAACAAGTCAGGTGTAAAATATCGAGATGGAAGAAATTAAATACAACATTTACATTAACTTTTTACTCAAAATAAATTCCTTCTGAAGAATTGCCGTCGAAACCTTCGGAAGGTATAAGACAATGTTAGAACGTTTTCCTTTCGTTGTCACTTTCATTGGACCCGAATAATGGGTAGGGAAAATTAAAATTCGTAAATCGCATATATAGATAGAGGATGGAATTCAACACTCAAAGTATATAAGATAATTAAAATAATATTAATAGACCTACTTTATAAACTATATACGAATGAAGTGACTATAATAAAAGTAGAGAATCAGAGAGACATGCATCAGTTAAAAAGGATGTGAGACAAGGTTGTAGTTTATCCCCGTTAATATTCAACTTGTATGTAGAGGAAGAAATAAAGGAAGTAAAAGAAACATTTGTATGTGGCGTAACTGTTCAAGGAGAAAAAATCAGTATGCAACGACTTGCTGATGTCATTGTGTTGATAGCAGAACAGCCTGACGATATATAAAAACTTACTGCATTTCATGAAAAAACTACTGAAGTATGATTTTGGACTAAATATAAACGAAAGCAAGACAAAAGTGATGAAGTGTAGCAGAAATAATAGCAGTAAGAAAGAATATATTAACTACAAAACCAGGAACAGATGCGATAGGAGATGAAAGTGAATTTGGTTACTTGGGAAGTAAAAATGCAATTGATGGCCGAAGAAGGAATGATGTTGAAAGCGGAAAGAACCTTCTGAAAAAAGAGAAATCTTTTAATTTGAAATATTGATCTAGGCTTAGAAAGAACTTATTAAGCAGCGAATCATGCACTTTAGGAATAACAGAAAATTGAAGCATCTATAAATGTGGTGCCATAGAAGGATGCTGAAAATTAAATACCAAATGAACGAGTTTTGGAGATGATGGTCGAGGAAAGAAGTTTGTGGAAGAGTCTGACAGGATGGTGGGTCACATTTTGTTAGTGGAGGGAACAGAACTGTAGAGGAAGACAGAGATTAGAATATATGAAGCAGATAATTGAGGACGTGGGCTGTAAGGGGTATGTAGAGATGAAGAGGTTAGCACAGGATAGGAAGGGATGGAGGATTGCATCAAAGCAGCCAAGAGACATGAATTGGGAAAGCAAATCGTATGCTCCGATTTCTAGGTCGTATTTTAAAACAATGTACTCCGAAAGTTAAATCGATTGCATACAAGTCACTAGTGCGTCCTCACTTAGAATATTGTTGTTCTGTATGGGGTCCCCATCAAAATGGGTTAATGGAGGCTTTGGAGAAGATCGAAACAAAAGCCGCCCGATTCGTGACAGGTATATATAGTTGGAGGGAAAGCGTAAGTGCGATGTTGAAGGAGTTAGGTTGGGAAGACTTGGAACACCGAAGGCGTTGCTCTCGACGGAAGCTAATTGAAAAATTCACGACTGACGTATTTCGGAATGACAGCAATCAAATATTACTACCAGCAACATTCATATCTAGGAATGAGCTCGAAAATAAGATAAGAGAAATCAGGGCCAGAACCGATTCATTTCTGTACTCATTTTTCCCACGAGCGATTAGGGAATGGAATAGAAAGGATTTACCGGGCGAGTAAACTTAAAATTCGACAGGAGTAGCTCTCGATAAAGCTCTCCGGCCATCCTGATCTGGGTTTTCCATGGTTTTCCCAGATCACTCCACGCGAATGCTGGGATGGTTCCTCACAATAGCCCATGGGCGCCTCCTGTCATATCCCGTATATCCCTTCCAAACTATTGCACTTTCGGATAGGTGCAATGCACCCTCCTCCACACAGTTTTAGTGAATCGCAAAGTAATAATAATACAAAATATTGTTATATCTTTCCGCATCCATTTTCAGTAATGAATGATGTGGCGTATAGTATATATAGTTACGGAAATCTTAAGCCTATAGTTACTTATATCTGTTTGATATGTGTTTTTGCTATCTAGCGGTGATGCGATGAATCGTTGTCGACGTCAGCCATTTATTTATATATCTATGATACATGCTGGTGCTATCTAGCGGCGTGGTTCTGAACTCTTTCCTACGCATGACCTTGATAGTTAATACCTTTGGCCTTTAAGGTCTGAATTCCGAAGCGGAAACCTTAATCATTACTCTATTTCGGTCAGGTATCAAGGGAGATAAATTGCTCGTGACAAAAAAAAAAATAAACACCTTCTATAAATATTTTGCCCTTTAAGAGCAGAAATCCGAAAAAATTCTTTGTTAAAATATAATCTTACCTAAGCGGAGTCCTTAATCATTAAAATCATACCTAATTGATGACTTCCTGTTAGGTATCGAGGCATAAATGGCTCGTAAAAACCCGTTTTAGAAACAATAATACTTTCGCCCTTTGAGGGTCGAATTCGGAAAAAAAAATTCCTTTCTGAAAATGTTGCCCTTAGTCTTTAAAATGATACCTCATTTATCGATTTCGGTTAAGAATTGAGATAATGGCTTGTGGAGAAAACAAAACACCTGTTGTAAATATAGGCTATATGTATGATATAGATTTTCATCATCCATGAAGTTTATAAAGTTTAAATCATGATTTTGTCAAAGCAAGATCTAAAATATTCCGCAATTAAAAAATTGTGAGTTAGGTTCAGAAGGAGAAATTAGAGAATCCATAAGGGTTGCGTCTCTCATTCCAAACGCAAAGAACACGAAAAAATGAATTTTTTTCAAACTTGATACTGTTAGCCAGGACGTGTATCAGATCTGGGCAGTGGGTACGTGTAAAGGGGACATCCATAAATTACGTGAGGTGTTTTTCCGGATTTTCGGCCCCCCCCCCCCCTCTGTTGAGATTTTGGTGAGATCTGGTCCCGTAAGACCCCCTCCCCCCCTACAGATCGTCTTTGCAACTTTTTGAGACCTTTTTTTTTGGTCTCACCCACACTTTTCAGCCAAATCGACTTTTTTTAGCTCTAAAGTCCTGCCCAATTTAAAAAAATCTCACGTGAGATTTCCGTTGACCCCCCCCCCTCCCCCTTGGTGAGATTTCGCCGGACCCCCCCCCCTATTTCACCTCACGTAATTTATGGATGCCCCCAAATGAAGACATGGGATACTGCACCAAAACCAGTGTAGAAATTACTACCAGAGGTCTTCATTTCTCGGTTGACATTCCCCACACTGTCAGAGGAGGTCGAGCTGGTATTTCCACGTGGACCGCACGTGTCTAAGTAGGTCAGGACGCTACCGAGGCACGTGGCTTGAAAGGACCATCAACAAAAGAAGCGATAAGCAAAACTGACTAATACCTAGACACAAGAGACTACAACTAAAGTTACTATTCAAGACCTAGCTGGTGCCCACGACTTCGGCTCAGTTAGTCACGAACTTTGAAGGTTTTTACGATTTTACACGGAACTTTAAATATTTTCAGGGTAAAAATTATCCTATCTTACTCCCTGGCAAATCAGCAAGCCGCCAGTGAAATAAGTTCACACACTAAACATGTCACGTATAAATTATATATATTTGTTAACAGCTGAAGCCACTGAAAAAAAAGAGTCGTATTCTAGAACATTATTCAAGAACATTGCAGAATATTCCAAAGATTTCTTAGATCACTTTAGTCTAAATGCCCTAGGTCGACCACTTTCACCCAGGGATGTAACGGAGCTCCGAATCCGCAAGTGCGGAAGTTTCGCATGAAATCGTACCTCTGCAATTTTTAATGCAGATGTATAGCAGATGTTTTGTTTACGTTGCAATATATATAATATATATAATTCTTTTCTCTTCATACGAGATTCTGCCCATCGTCACTTAGCTAACACCGATTTTTTAATTTATTTATTATTATTATTATTATTATTACGATGTTATTATAGGCTAAAAGTGACGAATTTATAAGTTTGAACTTGAAAGTAAAGTAAAACGGCCTATTCACGGTCTAACTTACAGGACATCCATGGAAAACTACCGAAGGGGTCCAACAAAATGTTCCAAGCAGTCCTTTCTCGCCGCACATCCTCATCGCACACTCGCAGGATGTTTCCTCCAATCACGATCCAACGCCATAGCTTGTTGAACGGCAAGAACCCGTGTTGGTTGTCTGGGAGTCAAACAACATCCTACACGTCCTGCATGTAGTCCTGTAACGCCTTTCACGGCCAATCAAGAGTTCTTTATCGAAAATCGGATCATCGTAGGTCCTACAAGTCGTACTGTGAATGTGCCGCTAGAGCTGTGGTAAGGCGGGTGGCGCTTGACGCTCGAATTAGTCGAGCCGCGAACTCAACATAGTTCATAGGGCAAAGATTGTATTTTAGACGCGTGCGTAGTTACGTAAATAATTTAATTCACTTGTGAAATCATCCCACGTTATTTGTTGTTGAAAGATGAGGCCAAAAATAAATCAGTGTTATATGGAAATAGATTTTATTTATGAAAAAATTTAGAATTTGGTATAAAAAAATTTAATTTTTAAATATGATATTAAAATCTAAATTATTTATTTATTTTTCCACCTCCGCAAAACATCCGCTTCCGCAAAACAGCCACTTCCGCAAAACAACCACTTCCGCAAAACATCCGGTTCCGCAAAACATCCACTTCCGCAAAACAGCCACTTCCGCAAAACATCCACTTCCGCAAAACATCCACCTTCGTAAAACAGCCACTTCCGCAAAACATCCACTTCCGCAAAACATCCACTTCCGCAAAACATCCGGTTCCGCAAAACATCCGCTTCCGCAAAACATCCACTTCCGCAAAACATCCGCATTCTCGAATGTCAAGCACTGAACATCCGGATCAGCATCCGCAAAGATGACCTCCATTTTCAACCTCCATATCTTCCACACCCACATAGCTATCAACATGCAACACCGTAGCACACGATGGGAGACTCGATGCTACTACCACACACAACCAGTGGTCTGCGCTAGGTAGTTGTGGCTGCAAAGTGAAATATAGAGACAAACACGTCTTTGGTTGAAACATTAAAATTCCCTAGATCGACCACTTTCAACCACCATATCTCCCAAAGTCCCATGGCTGCCGACAGTGAGTGTACTAATGCGCATTGGATAGAAAAGCTTTCATTTTCATGCGGAAATATCAGCATTCGTCTTCACAAGAGAGGGAATGTGTTACTTATTATTTAAGTTATCTGCCAGAAATCATTTTTAACGGGCTTAGAGACTAGTTTTTAATTACATTTTTGCACACTGGTACACGGACCTGTATTTTTAGTTACTATTTGCTTTTTAATTTTGAGTATGAAATCTGTGTTCCACCCCTAATTTTTTGACGCACTCATTAACTAAAATTAAAGGTTATCAGATAATTTTGTCCGAGATGTTCCTCAATATAAAAGCTCTCAACACAAAATACACTGAGGAGCCAAAGAAACTGGTATAGGCATGCGTATACAAACACAGAGATATATAAACATTAAGAGTACGGCGCTGCGGTCGGCAACGCCTATATAAGACAACAGGCGTTAGATCGGTTACTGCTGCTACAACGGCAGGTTATCACGATTTAAGTGCGTTTGAACGTGGTGTTATAGTCGGCGCACGAGAGATGGGACACAGCATCTCTGAGGTAGCGATGAGGTGGGGATTTTCCCGTACGACCATTTCATGAGTGCATCGTGAATATCGGGAATCCGGTAAAACATCAAATCTCCGACATCGCTGCTGCCGGAAAAAGATCCTTCAAGAAATGGACCAACGACGACTGAAGAGAATCGTTCAACGTGACAGAAGTGCAACCCTTCCGCAAATTGCTGCGGATTTCAATGCTGGGCCATCAACAAGTGTCAGCGTGCGAACCATTCAACGAAACATCGTCGATTTGGGCTTTCGGAGCCGAAGGCCCAATCGTCTACCCCTGCTGAGTGCACGACACAAAGCTTTACGCCTCGCCTGGGCCCGTCAACACCGACATTAAAAAACAACGAGTACTTTAAGGGTCAAGTTTGTATTTAAACAAGTTCGACTCTACGACCACTGAAACAAATACACGATCGCACGATCTTACCTGTCCGTGTTTAATAAATACGTGTAATAATACTTCTGAGTTCTTCAAGGTCAAGAGATTTTATTCACCCTAAGGTCGAAACACAGGTCAAGTTCATATTTTGTCAGATCATGTCAACCTGTTATAATCCTTGACCCTAAAAACTGGAAAGATGCCAAACCCGTGACGATACGCAAAAAAACGGTCACGGACTTACACTAGTAATAATAATAAAACATAGGAAACAAGTGGTGATGTCAGCCCAGCCTGGCCTACTCTTCCGAATGGCTCAAAAATTATTGCAATCCTAGTCAAACATTATTATTTCACCGTCGCTGATCTATTCGACAGTCAATTTCACATTCATGTTCAATGTTTTGAATGGATCACATAAAACAAACTTTTCTTTTTCTCAATATTTTACGCAAGTTTTCGATAAAAAGCGCAGCCCACATACAGTGAGACCACAAGAAAAGTTACCACAATTTTCTCACCTTCTTTCGTACAATGTTCAAGTGCAACACTCATTTGCTCTCGTAAATCATTACAAATAATTAATACAACCCAATATTTTTATATAGACAGAACTGCTGCAACGGGATCTATACAGGATAAATGAAAATAAATAAATCACCTTATTAGGAACGCAAAGAGAAAAATAAAGTTTTATTTGGTATAAGGTGAAGTAGGAATTAATTTCTTGCCTATGGAAACAGCAGGACACATTAGGCAGGTGATAGGAAAAGTTTTCAAAATCCTTCATATAAGAGGACGTACCAGAGAAGTAAGGGAATTGGGTTACAAAACTTTGGACGGACCATTGGTTGAATATGGTGGTGTAGTATGAGGCCCACATTATGGGAGTTGGAGGGGGTGCAATGGAGGGCAGCTAGATTTGACTGTGGAAATTACTACAGAACACAATCAGTAACTGATATGATAAAGGAGCTGGGTTGCGAGTCATTGGAGGGTGAAGAGAGTGCTGGGAGTGTATTAAGGCGCATTCCCACGACCCCTTGTAACGAAGGCGAGAACGAGAAGGACCTCATCAGCCGAAGTGTGGGGACGACCGCGGGCCGCAGGTTAGTCCTAGCTTACCTCGCCGCCACCTCCGCACAACGTTGCCTAGTGTCGTTTGACACAGAGCACTTTACAGCAACAGAAGGGGTACTCACCGCTACTGCAAACCGATGGCAACAGCGCACCGCTCCATACGCCTGTGATGTTTACCGACTCAGAGTGGGTAGCTGCGTCTCGTCTCCGCTAGCAGAGGCGGCCCTGTTCCCATGGCGTGTGGTTGAGTATTCGTCCTGACCCGTCTCGCCTTCGTTACAAGGGATCGTGGGAACGCGCCTATATACTGGTGAGCGTGATGAGGGGATGTACGTGAGAAATGAGGGGATTGGGTTTGAAAACTTTGGTCAGACCATTGCTTGAGTATAGTGGTGTAGTATGGGACCCACATTATGGGAGTTGGAGGGGGTGCAATGGAGGGCAGCTAGATTTGTCTGTGGATATTACCACCACAAGCTGACACTCGATTTCAGTCATAACGGAGTGCAAACATTTCCCTCTGCAGGTAAGTATTTGGAATAAATTATAGAGGAATGAAAGAATCGTACAAAATTTTGCGTAATGCAAAAGATTCACTGCCATAACTGACAATAAAAAATTTCAATCTTTTAAGCAGTGAATATTGAAAGATTTGTGGCATGGATGGGGATGTTAAGCCAGGCAGTCATACCCAGTTGATAGCCAATTGTACCCTCATGCTATCAACATGTACACAGATGTACACCGAGAGTACTATTGAAAGGTTTTTTTATTCTTAACTATACTCACTATTCAATAATGATTTAGATAATTTACCCGACTTGTTACAACACTTAGTGTTGGAAGTCGCCGGCTCAATTCACGATATCGGACATATTTTCTTAGTCCTCTTCAAGTAATACTACTATTTGGCAAAGCTTTGCTAGGACGTATTTGGATACAATATGAACTGTAAGTCGCATATATACAGAAGGAATACGCACATAGCGTGGTGGGTGAACGGTTAACGTTCTGGCCTCGCATTCGGGAGGGCGTGGGTTCGAATCCCCGTCCGGGCCACCAGATTTGGGTTTTCCATGGTTTCCCCAGATCACTCCAGGCGAATGCCTGGATGCTTCCTTCAAAATACCATGGCCGAATTCCTTCCCGTTCCTTGTCCGCAGTCCCATCCCACCTCTAATGACCTTAGCCGTCGACGAGGCGTAAAGCCATAAGTAAAAAAAAAAATACAAAAAAGTTAATAGACGAAGGTGGACTATGCTGCAAATTTTCCTTTGCTTTTTACTAGCTTACAACCTCCTACGGTGGAACGTTAATCAAAAATTGAGATTATTTTCTCCTGTCATCAGAATTTGATTATTTTACGAAAAGCAAATTAGGCGCAAATGTGGTTATGATATACCTCACCTAAATTCACTGCGTCATTTTTTATATTGTCTGTTTTATTCATGGTCCTATAATTTATAAAGTGATCCGCGATGCAAATACCCCCGGCAGTGCTCGAACCAGACCCCACCCCAATGAAGGGTAACTAACCCCAACTAGCTTTCCATTGGGGGAACAAACTGGCCAATAGAAATGCTGCAAAATATCACCCCCAGTACGGAATGTTCCATTGAGTTCAACCCTAGCATATTCCTATGAGGAGATGTACCATATTGCTTTGTCATTTATTTTCCTCAATGTCTCCACTGATTCAATGCAATCCTCCATCCCTTCCTTCCTATCTTGCGCTAACCTCTTCATCTCTTACAACCCGCGTCCTCAATTATCTGCTTCATATATTCTAATCTCTGTCTTCCTCTACAGTTCTGTTCCCTCCACTAACAAATTAACCAATCCAGCATGTCTCAAAATACGACCTACCAGCCTGTCTCATATTTCTTTCCGTAAGCTTCTTCCACAAACTTCTTTTCTCACCCATCATTTCCAAAACTCGTTCATTTCTTACTTTGTCTGTCAACCTAATTTTCAGCATTCTTCTGTAGCACCACATTTCAAATGCTTCAATTTTCCTCTCCTGATATTCCTAAAGTCCATGTTTCGATACCATAAAGTGCTGTGCTCAACACATAGAGTTTTGAAAAGTTCTTTCATAATCCTAGATCAATATTTGAAACTAAAAGATTTCTCTTTTTCATGATTTTTGCTAGTGCTATTCTGCTTTTAACATCATTCCTGCTTCGGCTATCGGTTGTAATTTTGCTTCCCAAGTAACAGAATTCACTTACTTCTCCTACTGCATGCGATCCTATTTTTATATTTAATCCACTAGTATTGGTGTCATTTCAACTAAATTTCATCAATTTTGTCTTGCTTTCATTTATATTCAGTATTTTATTCATACCATTCAGTAACTTCTCAATATCCTCAGCCCTCTCTGCTAACAAGACAATGTCATCAGCAAGTCGTAGCATACTAATTTTTTCTCCCTGAACACTTATGCCACATGAAAATTTTTCTCTTACTTCCTTATTGCTTCTACATAAAAGTTGAATATTAACGGGGATAGACTACAACCTTGTCTCACACCCTTTTTAACTGATGCATGTCTCTCGTGATTCTCTACTTTTATCACAGCGATTATTACGTAATGTGTGTGATGCGTGAACTGGTTTCGGAATGTTGCGGACTTATGTCTATCGTGTCAGAGGTATTGGTTGAGTTTGGGCAGTTCGACAACGCTGTCCCGGTTAGCCATGCTGGAATGTCGGCAGGTAGATTCCTTGAAGGTCATCCCAGGTAAGGGCAACCCGAGTCTCACGGTACGAAATTTCCGCTCCTACAATGGTGGCTTAAGTGTAAGCGCCCATATATGGGCCCTAAGCAAAATCGTTAGTTCTAAAAAAAATGGTTTAGAGTTATAAATAATTTTTAAAAAAATGTGCATGTGTTAGTGTTTACACATGCTAGATGTGAAATTTTATGTATTTTTATCTTTGTAATTTTTTGTGTCTCTTTCCCACTTAATGATGACGAACAATGATTGCATCTGTACAGTAAATAGGAATTTTGTCTATGTTAGTCTCGTAAACAAATGAAAATGATTGAATCTAGCCATAGTTGGTATTCTGTAATTAGAGCTTTTATAACTGAGAACATCTGTGTCTAGTTTACACTGCGATACAATGAATGTATTATTGCGCTGGTTTAGTCCAGTTGCAGTTCATACTGATGAAATTAACTATGATAATTTATGCTATTCTAACTTCCTAACGTAGAAAATGTCGTTATTTCATGAAATTTAGTTTGAAATTCATTTCATGTGTTTATTTGTGTGTGTGCATCGTTTGATTTTGTAGCGGCAATATCAGCGGAGATTGTGGTTAGGTTAAAATGGAGCCTGGACTAATATCCTTGTTACAGCATAAAGTACAGGAGATTTAATTATTATTAGTGATTAATAAGCTGCTTTCATGAGCGCCATGTTAGTCACGACTTGTATCGCGATGTAAACTACTCCCAAACATCTTGGACAGTATTATCTGATAACCACCGAGAGTGGTGGGTGAACAGTTAGCGTTCTGGCCTCGCATTCGGGGGGACGCGGGTTCGAATCCCCGTCCGGGCATCCTGATTTGGGTTTTCCATAGTTTCTCCAAATCACTCCAGGCAAATGCCGGTATGGTCGAATTCCTTCCCGTTCCTTGTCCCCAGTCCTTTCCCGCCTCTAATGACCCCGACGTCGACGAGGCGAAAAGCAAAAAAAAAAAAAAAAATATCTGATAACCGTTCTTACGTTAACGAGTTGATCTCCGGTTTTCTGGCTCATAGTTAAAAAAAACCTGATATATCTATCATTGTGCAAAATTTCGTTAAGTTCCTAGGTCCTTCAGAAAAGTCCGGTTGAACGCAAATCTCTGGCTCATGACTTATTTGAGTTATCCATAAGTCTCCCTAAATCACTCCAGGCGAATGTCGGGATGCTTCCTTCAAAGGGACATGGTCGATTTTTTTTTTAATATGCTTAACATCTCTCTAACAGCGAGGTCTTTAGAGACGGGAAAGGACGGGGGGCAAGGAATTGGAAGGAATTCGGTCATGGCCTTTTGAAGGAAGCATCCCGGCATTTGCCTGGAGTGATTTGGAAAACCCAAATCTGGATGCCCGGACATGGCCGAATTCTTTCCCGTTCCTTGTCCTGAACCTTTTCCGCCTCTAATGATATCGACATCGACGAGGCGTAAAGCCATTGGCAAAAAATTTCTTCTGACGTTCAGCCGCAATTTGTTTCTTTGCGTTAGGGGTTTCTAAAATCTTTTTATGGGGTCTTCCTGTTTTCAGTAATAGGGTCCCGGCTCTGTAAGATAAAACTTTGTAAACTTTTTCCTTTTTTTTCCCCTGGCAGATAAGGGGGCGTCCATTAATTACGTGAGGTGAAATAGGGGGGGGGGGGGCGTCCGGCGAAATCTCACGAAACCTCACCAAGGGGGAGGGGGTGGTCGATGGAAATTTCTCGTGAGGTTTTGAAATTCTTGAAGGACAATAGCGCTGCATAACAAATGACGCGAAAGTCGATTTTAAGATGAGGGGGGTATTTCGTCCAAAAGTGGGGGTATAAGGGGGCATCCATAAATTATGTGAGGTGAAATGGGGGGGGGGGGTGTTCCGGCCAGATCTCACGAAATTTCACCAGAAGGAAGGGGGGCTCGAAATCCGGAAAAACACATCACGTAATTTATGGATGTTGCCTAACCGCCCTTGGATGCATGAGACCTAAAAAATAGTTACGAGGTCTATCAGTCATTTATGAGGAGGGGGGGAGGGAGGGTTGGGAATTCGGAGAAACACCGCATGTCATTAATAGACGCCCCTAAAGCACTGTTATAGCAGCCATATGCCATTTTCAAAGTTGTTACTTTTTCCGTAAAACTTTAATACTTATGTTACATTGATTACGATAGTCTTAAATCCGTTCCAGGGACGGATTTGGGAATCTCAAATGGGACAAATTTTGGGCTCCGGTTATAATAAAATTGTGACTGTTTCTAAGCAAACGTCTACAACTGTTATAATTGCAACGCAATGTTAAAATAGTAATCTACAATTAGCAATCATTAAATAATAAAAACTTACTGTGAGATATCAATATAACGAAATAAATTTGATTAATGACTATAGCAAGCTTTCAGAAAGCCTATTTTTGAAACGTTCGAGTGTAAATGAACCCAACAAAGCAACTAAAAATGAAAGTAGAAGAATTCTTAAAAGGTACAAAGAAAAAATTTAGGGTGGGGAATACGGCATCAAAATAAGTGAAAGTGAAAATGGGAGTTCCACAGGGTAGCGTATTGGTACCATTGCTATTCATTATTCTAATGAATAATTGTGTTGGTGAATTACTAGCAGAAATTATGTTGCTTACATATGATATACCGTAATACTACGCAATAGGATCAAAACAGTACAGGACTGTAAACAGCTGCGGCGTGTTCTAGACAGGATATCTAGGTCAACATGGGATGAAGATAAATGCAAAGAAGAGTCAGCTTATTATCTATCCAGAAAAAAAACAAACTAAATGTTGATTATGATTATAAGGTGGGGAAAGAATTGCTTGTTGAAGACTTGAAATATAAATATCTTAGCATTACATTTGATAACAAGCTTAACTGGGCAGGACACATTAGACAGGTGGTAGGAAAAGGTTTGAAAATTCTGCACTTGTTGGAGAGAGTGATGAGGGGATGTACGAGAGAAGTAAAGGAATTGGGTTACTAAATTATCGCAGAATGCAATCAGTAACAGATATGATAAAGGAGCTGGAATGGGATTCATTGCAAGACAGGAGGAGGATGAGGAGGGTCATGTTAGTGTACAGGGCATATACTGGCGATGAGACATGGAAAGATATTAGTGTAAGAATTAAAAGTAATGCATGGAAGGGAAAAGATGATCATGACCACAAGCTGGCACTCGATTTCAGGCACAAGGGTGTAGGAAGATTTTCATTCGTAGGTAACGGTGTCAGGGATTGGAATAAGTTACCAAGGGAAATGATGAATAATTTACCAAAAACGCTAAAAGAATTTAACGTTGAAATTAGTAGAGAGAAAAAGTTAGGTGGGAAAACGAAAAGTGGATGTGTAGGATTTTTCCACCGGAGAAAGCGCCCCATCGCAAATATATTAGAAATTAAATTAAACTATGTCATTCCCACCAGTCAACAGCGTGTTACGAAAATTTTCCTACGCTCTCGTTAGATTTGAACACATACCAAGGAAGTTAGAAATGTGTGTACGTGTCGGGGGAGGGGGGATTTTGGGCACTTTGTTGCTTGTTGGCTAGGACAATAAGCTCGAAAGAAAAAACATTTCAGTCATTTTTATTACAGGGAAATGTGTGCGGGAAGGCAATGGCGCCCAAATAAACGACAGTTTCTGTCGAAGTAATTTCAAACTTCAATAACTCGTCTAAAAATAGACATAACGACGCAGTATTGGTATCGTTTTAAAGAGGAAGACTGGGAGTTTGTTTAAGTACCAAAACGACATTTGTGGAAGTCGGAAATTGCGAACTACGCACGGGTAAAGTACACCTATCATTTTCGACTTTGCGGATTCTACTTGTGTACGTAAATGGAATCATATCTCGGAAACTAATAAACTTATCCGAGAGAACAAAGCGTTGTTTTGAAGAGAAAAGTATGTGTTACAACCCATCCTGGTTTCATGTCTGTATCTGAAAAACTAAAATAGATACGAGGCACTGAATTTGAAAAAGTTTAAAAATCTCACGATTTTCTTAAAATGTCGCGATAAATGACGGCAAAGTACAGGGCGTTCGCCGGGAAACGCAACCCACTGTTAGCGTAGCGCTACAAGGAAGAAACTGCTCGCGGCGAGCGAGCGTTCAGCTCCCGGCATTGTTCGACCGTCGGCCGCGGACTATTTCATAAACTTGTATGTGCTAAGCATTTAAATGTGACGTAATTCATTAGCTTACCTTATAAAAGATGCTGGAAGTGTTGACACTCTTGTGTAATGCACATTTCACATCTTCTGAACATATTTCGAGACACACGCTGCCCTAACTGACTTAATGATTTTTTGGGTGACTGTTCTAGTCGAAAAGCGATATCGTCAATTTTCTCCTCTGTGAGAATACGGTTGACCGACAGTCTCTTTTTGTTAAAAAATGAACCCGTTTCTCTTACTTTTTTAACCAGACGCAGAATTGTTGATTTAGCTGGCAGTAAAGCGCCAGGATATTCGCGACGAAATTTACTGCGACACTTTTTAAACGACTTCTTCTTCACATATGTATCGTAGAGAAATATTCTTTGTTGCAAACTGTAACGTACCATAATTTTACTCACACTCAAACACGGTACAGATTAGTAAGAGTATGAAGCCCCAAACCAGCCAAACCGCAAAGAAACGTTTATTCACAACACTGATTAATAAGAGACTGAAGTCACAAACTAGCTACAATGCAAAGAAACCGTTCTTAACAATGTAAGGGTCACTGCACTGCACTGTTGGGGCAGCGGAGGTGTTAAACAGTGCGGTGATTCACGGTGCCGCGTGGCGGAAACTGCTGGCACCGCTGTCCGAGCAAGTTGCCGACGGCAACAGACTGGGAGGGTTGCGTTTTCCGGCGAACGCCCTGTACAATCAGAATTACTAAAATCTTGCATGAAGGTGTAGAGCCAAACTTTACAAAGAGAATGACACAAATAACGCAGGACACAAACTCAAAACAAAGCACAATATCGGCAAAAAATACGATTTGAAATTTTCCGGATTTGACACGACTAGATAAACAAGATCATATCTAGGAAACTAGTCATCCAATCTAAGTCAACCCAGCATTGCTTAGAAGAGGAGAGTATGCGTTATAATTCAACCTGGTTCCAAATCTGTATCTAAAAAACTAAAATAGATACGAGGCACTGGATTTGAGAAAGCTTAAAAATCTCGCGATTTTCTTAAAATGTCGCGGTACATGACGGCAAAGTACAATCAGAATCACAAAAATCTTGCATGAAGGCATAGAGCAAAACGTTACAAGGAGAATGAACCCAAACCAAAGCGGAATATGGGCAACATATACGATTTTAAACTTTCCGGATTCGACCCGACAGCATAAACGGGATCATATTTAGGAAACTAATCATCCAATCCAAGTCATCCCCAGCATTATTTCGAAGATAAGAATATGTTTATATGTCAATATGATTCCCAATCAGGACGCTATGAATCTGAAAAAGTTTAAAAATTTGGCTATTTTCTTAAAATGTCTCAATTTATGGGGGCAGAGTACAACCAAAACTACAGAAAACTTGCTTGAAGACGGAGACCACAAAGTTACAAAGAGAAACCAAAAACTGCGAACCCAAACCCAAAACAAAGCGTAATATAGACAACATAAGCTGCACATGTTCAGCCTCGGGTGGGTATGAATACGGATTTGAATTTTTATTATTATACTAGCCTCAAGGCTTGATCGTAGTATTATGGCAATTCATTTTTTATTTGCTGTTGCCCAACTAAATAGAATCGTTGTTAGAAAATGCTCATAACCTTGATTTTGTAATGTACATATTTTGGTTACAGTTTACATAGTTGGGACTTCTACTGAACTAATGAAGTATGGAACCAATGAAATTTTATATAAAAATAGACGTGTGTTTTCCTATATTTCACTTTTCAGCCACCACTACCTAGCACAGATCACTGGTGTTTGTGTTTGGAAGTAGCATAGAGTTTCTTGTCGTGTACAATGTTGGCCGAATGTCGATAGCTGTGGGTATGTGGGAAATATGATGATTAAAGTTGGCCAATGCAGGGCATTTTCATATTTCAACCAAAGACATGTGTCTCCGTATATGTCACTCTGCAGCCACAACTACAAAGCATAGACCATTGGTGTTTGTGTGTGGTAGTGGTATCGTGTCTCCTATCGTGTACTATGATGGTTAGATGTCGTTAGCTATGGGGGTGTGGGAGATATGGTGGTTGAAAGTGGTCGACCTGCGCCACTTTCATATTTCTACCAAAGACGTATGTGTCATGGTGTATCACTTTTGAGCGAAAACTATCTAGCGCAGATCACTGGTGTTTGTGTGTGGTAGTAACAGAGAGTCACCTTTCAATCACAACGTTGGCCGAATTTCGGTAACTGTGGTAGTGTGGGAGATATGACAGTTGAAAGTGGCCGATCAAGGATATTTTCGTATTTCGACCAAAGACATGTGTGTCTGTATATTTTACTTTGCTGCCTGAACTACATAGCGCAGATGACAGGTGTTTGTGTGTGGTAATAGCATCGAGTCTCCCATCGTGCACTATGGTGGTTAGATGTCGGTAGCTGTCAATCCAAATTCTTTACAAACACGAACGAAGTCGTGGGTACCAGCTAGTTAAAAATAAACTAGAAACCCCGAATATCTTTTGCTATACCTCGTAATATCAGTTTTGTTTGTGGACCGAGCGTGGTGGGTGAGTGGTTAGCGCTCTGGCCTCGCATTCGGTAGGACGCGGGTTCGAATCCCCGTCCGGGCATCCAGATTTGGGTTTTCCATGGTTTCCCCAAATCACTCCAGTAAAATTCCAGGACGGTTCCTTCAAAAGTCCATGACCGAATTCCTTCCCGTTCCTCGTCTCCAATCCCAGAACGTCTCTAATGACATCGACGTTGACGAGGCGTAAAACTACAAATAAAAATAAATCTGGTCCAGGTAGCATTCATCTCGATAAATATGGAACTACTGTACTTCCATTTGCATGAAGTAATAACTTCAGTAACACATATCTTATTTTTAAAACAAAATTCTTTCTTTTTTTTACGTCTCGTCGACAGTTGAGAAAGGACTGTGGCCGAGGAACGGGAAGTAATTCGGCCATGGCTTCCTGAACGAACCATCCCGACATTCGGCTGGAGTGATTTGGGGAAACCATGGAAAATCTAAATCTGTATGCCCGGAAGGGGATTCGAACCCACGTCCACCCGAATGCGAGGGCAGAGCGTCCCCACTACGCTCGGTCGTTTTTTTATTCCAATGGATTTTTTCCATAATAAGTGTTATCTGGGTACTCTGAATAGTTTATGCGGCAGTCTTCTTCAAATTCGAACACCCGGGACATCAAACCGCCTACGATAAGACGATGCAATCGGCCAATATAATAAGATCTGTCACAACTTGGATCTGCCGATCCACAACGACATGGTAACCCAATTTCAGAGACTTAAATCAAGAAGTCCAAGCATAAAAACTGCAAAACAGATTACATCTAATAATTTTAACAGGAGAGAAGCGTGGATATTGGAGTGGATAGACTCAGCCCCACCAGAATGGCACTCCCAATCAACAGGCACTAAAGGGACTCGACCTTCCTCGCAAGACCTGGGCAGCTCTTAACAGAGTTAGGTGTGGCCATGGCAGATCTGCTTCAGCTCTGCACACAAGGGGAATGAGAGATTCACCGAATTACGACTGTGGTGAGGAAAAACAAACCATATACGCGGCGTATTTTTTAAGTAAGTACCGTTTTGTCACACCGTGGCTGCAGCGCTACGGTCGGCGTTCCGCGCATGCGCACTGGGTACCTGCATGTCTTGCCTACGCACTGACGCCATTACAGTCTAATTCTTCCTTGTTTACGTTGTTCACTGAGTGTTTAAGATGCCTCCGATAATCGTGAGTCCCGCCGACTGTGAAGTACGGGCTGTTATAAGATTTCTTTGTGCTAAAGGCCTAAAACCGATCGATATTCATCGTGAGATCTGTGCAGTTTACGGTTAAAACATTATGAGTGATGGAATGGTGAGAAAGTGGGTGAGAGCATTTAAAGATGGCCGCACAAATGTGCATGATGAACAACGGAGTGGGCGTCCTTCGGTCGTTAATGAAAGTTTGGTGCAGAAAGTGGATAATAAGGTGAGAGAAAACAGACGCTTTACGATTTCCTCCTTGTGTGATGACTTTCCTAATGTTTCTCGTAGTGTTTTGTATGGCATTGTGACCGAGCACTTGAATTACCGAAAATGTTAACGGATGTGCACAAAACCAAACGTTTGGGCAGTGCACTGACTTTCCTTGCGGTACCACAACGATGGTGATGATTTCTTAAGCCAAATTGTTATGGGCGATGAGACATGGGTGGCCTACGTCACACCTGAATCAAAGCAACAGTCCATGGAATGGCGGCATTCAGATTCACACAAAAAAGTGAACTTCAAGCAAACGATTTGTGCCTGGAAAATCATGTGCACAGTTTTTTGGGACAGAAAAGGAGTATTGCTTGTGGAATTTCTGCCTCGTAATGAGACAATCAATGCAGCAGCTTATTATGAGACATTGAACAATCTGCGCCGTTCAATCCACAACAAAAGACGTGGCAAGTTGAACAAGGGCATCGTTTTGCTGCATGACAATGCCCGTCCACATGTGGCTAATCAGACCAAAGATCTCATCACATGTTTTCGATGGGAAACTCTAGATCATCCTCCGTACAGCCCTGATCTGGCGCCCAGTGACTACCATCTGTTCCTGCACTTGAAGAAACACCTGGGCGGTCAGCGTCTTGAAGACGATAACGAAGTCAAACAGTTGTGATGTAGTGGTTAACAAGTCAGGCGCCAGACTTCTATGAGGAGGGTTTTCAAAAACTGGTACTACGTTATGACAAGTGCCTCAATATTGAAGGGAATTATGTAGAAAAGTAGAGTAAGGTAAAAATAAAATTATTGATATATATTTGCACGTCTTTTTTAAATTTCAAAACGGTACTTACTTAAAAAAAACATGCCTCGTATCAATCAGGTGACTTTTGATTGCCCACTTCGAGCCTTCAGGAAATCACCAATAAACTTTATAGATATTTCGAATGAAGCTCTACATTGGCGGCACTATTTCGATTTTGAATTTAAATTATAATTTAATGTTACATTTTATTAGTGTGAACAATTGTATATAACTGTATTACTGATTAAGTGCTAAGGCCATAAGATAAATAAATAACTCGGGACAATGAACTGTACTTTGATAGCATCATTACGAGCGTAAGCTGAAAATGATCGGGAAAAAAATACATTAAAACACACTCTGAAGCTTCAAAATCATCAGGATTGAAGTCGTCGAATTCATCCAGCGTATTTTGAAAAAGCAGAAGTATGGAGAAGTGTTCTTTCTAGTGCTGTATGAACAGCATGCTTTTGTCGAATTTTTAATCGTTGAAAAAGTGACTCATATTGAGATTTTAGTTTGTTTATGGCGACGATGCTGTTGATTGGGCTACTGTAAATCGATGGGCAGTGAAATTTCGTGATTGCGTGCCTGGGAAAGTCAAAATTGCTGACGAAAACCGTAGCGTACATTACTATCACAGACGATAAACATCGCAAACTCGTCAACGATTTGATTCAAAATGCTCGGCGAATCACTCAAAAGCGTATCGCAAACCATATTGCAACATCTAAGGAATATGTCAGTTTCAATATTGAACAACGATGGGAAAACTGAAATTTGAACCGATTCCACACCTTCCTTACTCTCCTGATCTTGCGCCTGGCGATTTTATTTTTTTCCTATACTCAAGAAAGACGTCAAGGGTAATTATTACATCATGGACGATAAGGTGAAGGTAACTGTCAAATCCATCATTCCAGAAAAGTCGGAAGAACTTTTCAGTGACGCAATAAAAAGAAAAAACTTGTTACACGGTTGGAAGAAATGTGTTAGACTTAACGGAGACAATGAAGAAAAATAAATACACGATTTTGGAACATAGTTTTACTTTAATGTACTTTTTGTCAGATCTTGCTATTTATTTTCATTAGTGTCCTACAAGTATATGTGCATTTCTTTCCAGCCTATTCTCGTATTATTATAAATATAATTGTAATCGAATGCATGCTCAAAAGGCAATTCCCTCAATCACCACCATTTTATTATTATTTTCTTTTTTTTTCCTGTCATTAGTCCTTTCGACTGCTTTGATGCAATCCTCTATCCCTTCCTATCTTGCGCCAACCTCTTCATCTCTACATACCCCTTACAACCCACGTCCTCAATTATCTGCTTCATATATTCTAATCTCTGTCTTCCTCTACAGTTCTTACCTTCAACTGTTCCCTCCACTAACAAATTAACCAATCCAGCATGTCTCAAAATATGACCTACCAGCCTGTCTCTTCTTTCTGTAAGCTTCTTCCACAAACTTCATCCAAAACTCGTTCATTACATACTTTATCTGTCCACTTAATTTTCAGCCATCTTCTGTAGCACCACATTTCAAATGCTTCAAGTTTTCTTTATTTCCAGTATTCCTAAAGTCCATGTTTCGCTACCATAAAGTGCTGTGCTCCACACATAGAGTTTTAAAAAGTTCTTTCTAAGTCCTAGATCAATATTTGAAACTAAAAGGTTTCTCTTTTTCATGAAGGCTCTTTTTGCTAGTGCTATTCTGCTTCTAACATCATTCCTGCTTCGGCCATCGGTATTTTGCTTCTCCTATTGCGTCTGATCCTATTTTTATATTTAATCTACTGTGACATTTTATTACTTTTGTCTTGCTTTGATTTATATTCAGTCCAAAATTCTTCCTTCAGTATTTTGTTCATGCCATTCAGTAACTTCTCAATATCCTCAGCCTGTTCTGCTAACAATACAATGTCATCAGCAAATCGTAGCATACAGTATTTTTCTCCTTCAACACATATGCCACATTATAATTCCTCTTTCATTTCCTTTATTGCTTCTTCTACATACAAGTTGAATATTAACGGGGATAAACTACAACCTTGTCTCACTCCCTTTTTAACTGATGCATGTCTCTCGTGATTCTCTACTTTTATTACAGCCACTTGATTCGTATATAGTTTATAAAGTAGGTCTATTAATATTATTTTAATTATCTTATATACTTTGAGTGTTGAATTCCATCCTCTATCTATATATGCGATTTACGAATTTTAATTTTCCCTGCCCATTATTCGGGTCCAATGAAAGTGACAACGAAAGGAAAACGTTCTAAGATTGTCTTATACATCCCGCAAGTTTCGATGGCAATTCTTCAGAAGGAATGTATTTTGAGTAAAAAGTTAATGTAAATGTTTCCCCGTGGGATGAATAGGGTGTCTGGGTTGTCCATGTTGCAACACTGGGTCTGGATTTTCGGCTGGGGAAGGGAACGGCTATTGTAATGTAAACAGGCATCTGCTACACCCCTATTGGGTGGGCCAATCATATGCCGCTGAAACCACCAAACCTAACACCTACCTAGTCGTAGATATCTACCTAGGATAGCGATTTCACTAAGGATTGCAATCCCGCAGTGTTTTTGATAATGTTAGGTGGGACAAGGTGTTCAAAATTTTACAGAAGTCAGGTCTAAAGTATCGAGATATAAGAATACTCTATATAAACTATATAAGAATCAAGTGGCTGTAATAAAAGTAGAGAATCACGAGAGACATGCATCAGTTAAAAAGGGTGTGAGACAAGGGTGTAGTCTATCCCCGTTAATATTCAACTTGTAAGTAGAAGAAGCAATAAAAGAAGTGAAAGAGAAATTTCAATATGGCATAAGTGTTCAAGGGGGAAAATTCAGTATGCTACGAATTGCTAATGACATCTTGTTACCAGAACAGGCTGAGGATATTGAGCAGTCATTGAATGGCATAAACAAAATACTGAAGGATGATTTCGGATTAAATATAAACCAAGGACAAAAGTGATGAAATATAGTAGAAATGATACCAATACTAGTGGATAAAATATAAAAATAGGGTCGGATACGATAGTAGAAGTTGGTTAGTTTTGCTAGTTGGGAAGTAAAATTACAACTAATGGCCGAACCAGGAATGATGTTAAAAGCAGAATAGCAGAAGCAAAAAGAGCCTTCATGAAAAAAAGTGAAATCTTTTTAGTTTGAAGTATTGATCTAAGGCTCAAAAAGCACTTTTTAAAACTCTATGTGTGGAGCACAGCACTGTATGGTAGCGAAACATGGACTTTAGGAATACCAGAAAGAAAGAAAATTGAACCATTTGAAATGTGGTGCTACAGAAGAATGCTGAAAATTAAATGGACAGACAAAATACGAAATGATCGGAGCGAGGAAAGAAGTTTGTGGCAGAGTCTGACAGGATGGTGGGTCACATTTGGTTAATTTGTTAGTGGAGGGAACAGAACTGTAGAGGAAGACAGAGATTAGAATATATGAAGCAGATAATTGAGGACGTGGGTTGTAAGGGGTATGTAGAGATGAAGAGGTTAGCACAAGATAGGAAGGGATGGAGGATTGCATCAAACCAAAAATAAGAACAAATGGACGAAGTTTCTGAGAATACGAAAAAAGGAGAAATATTTAACAATTGGTTTGAAGAGATAGCACGGGTGGAAGGGGAAAATATCACCACATAAATAGATCAATTTTGATAGTAAATATTTCTCTTATTCACGAAGGCTCTTTTTGCTAGTGCTATTCTGCTTTTAACATCATTCCTGCTTCGGCCATCGGTTGTAATTTTGCTTCCCAAGTAGCAGAATTCGCTTACTTCTCCTATTGCATCCGATCCTATTTTTAAATTTAATCTACTAGCACTGCTATCATTTCTACTACAATTCATCACTTTTGTCTTGCTTTGATTTATATTTAGTCCAAAATCTTCCTTAAGTATTTTGTTCATGCCGTTTAATAACTTCTCAATATCCTCAGCCCTCTCTGCTAACAAGACAATGTCATCAGCAAATCGTAGCATACTGATTTTTTTGTATCCTTCCAACACTTATGCCACATTCAATTTTTTTCCCACTTTCTTTATTGCTTCTTCTACATACAAACTGAATATTAACGGGGATAGACTACAACCTTGTCTCACACCCTTTTTACCTGATGCATGTCTCTCATCATTCTCTACTTTTATTACAGCCACTTGATTCTTATATAGTTTATAAAGTATTCTTCTATCTCGATATTTTAGACCTGACTTCTTTAAAATTTTGAGCATCTTGTCCCACCTAACATTATAAATAGGTTTTTCTAAATCAACAAATGTCATACAACAATCTTTGTTTTTCTTGATCCACTCTTCAAGTATTAATCTTAAGGCCAGAATTGCTTCCCTTGTACCGCGGTTTTTCCTAAACCTCAAACTGATTTTCAACTACTATCTCTTCTATTTTCCTCTCCATTCTTTTGTATATTATTCTAGTCAGTAATTTTGAAACATGTGATGTTAATAGCTTAGTTGGTGTAGGGTTATATACCTTGCCTAATAAATCCCTGATAGCATAACAGACTCATCAACAAGAAATACCACAACTGTTGCTTGTGAATTACACTGATCACTCAAAACATTATGACCGCCTACTTACTAGAATATTCGTCCACCTTTTGAACGCAATACAGCAGTGATTAGGCGTAGCATGGATTCTACAAGTCCTTGGTAGGCTGCCAGAGGTATCCGACACCAGATTTCTACGCACAGGTCAGGAAATTCCCTTCAATTATGGGCCGGTGGTTTGTGGGCGCGGCGGCTGGGAACGAGCATCTCTGAAACGGCGAGGCTGGTCGGCTGTTGGCGTGCTACTGCAGTGAGCATCTATGCAGTGTTGAAGGACGGTGAAACCACGACTGGCGACAAGGTGGTGGACGTCCACGCCTCATCACAGAACGTGGAGGTCGGAGGCTTGCCCACTCTATAATGGAGGATAGGGGGTGATCTATGAGAGAATCGTGATTCTTGTGCTCTGAATCACTTCTGGACGCACCAGAATTGTACTCTTCCGTCAGATCTGCCACAGATCACCCCCTATCCTGCTTTAAGCCTCCGACCTCCACGTTCTGTGATGAGGCGTGGACGTCTCCGTTTCCGAGATGCTCGTTACCAGCCGCCGCGCCCACAAACCACCGGCCCGTAATTTAAGGGAATTTCGTGACCTGTGCGTAGACATCTGGTGTCAGATACTTCTGGAAGCCAACCAAGGACTTGTAAATCGATGCTACGCCTAATCGCTGCAGTATTGCGTTTCTAAAGGTGGACCAATATGCTAGTAAGTAGATGATAATAATGTTTTGGCTGATCAATGTATATTGCGATGAGACTGAAAATAAAGTGTAGGAGTACAATAAATGAGAAACTGCAACTAACTACCCATTAGGCTGATAACTGAAGATGTACAATAGAGAAGGAACGCTTAAGCCATAAAAACGCGTTTTACTCGAAAAAAAAAATCAATCCTTCAGCTAGAGCTTCGAAGAGGTACTATAAGTATGATATTGTTGAGTTTTCTTTTCTGTTTGACTTCATCCTTCGTCGACGTCATTAGAGGCGGGAACGGCAAGGAATTTGGTCATGATAGTTTGAAGGAACCATCCCCGCAATTTGCCTGGTATAGTTTCTGAAATACCCAAATCTGGACGGCTGGATTCAAACCGCGTCCTCCCGAATGCGAGGCCAGAGCTTTACCACTCTTTACCAATCGAGATACAATAACATAAAACTTACTCTATTATTATTATAAGGAACATTATGTATTTATACACCATATTGCTCTTCATTTTATTGTATCCACAACTTTTCTATTATTTTATAAATTTTTTCGTTTCTCTTTTTCCCTTCTAGTATTTTGGTCGTAGGATTTTTTATTCATTTTCTGTTTCATCCAATTCACTATCTGAATTCACCTTTTTCTAAATCCTCTCTTTCCACTAGTGTATAATCATATTTATTTCCTTCTTTCAATTTCTGTCGTCCTTTTCAATTTTTGTTAGAAACAATGTATTCTCTTTAGCCTCTGAAAACATTTCTGTCCTTCCCTGGCAATTTACTGGAACATGTGTATCTTTGTCATTTAATAATCGCAGAAGAAATGAAATTAGGGGATATACACAAGAAGAGTTTCATGTATACGGTATGTTACTAAGCATTTTCGCATTAAAATAAAAATTTTAATACCTAAGACCGCCGATATATACGGAAAAAAGGTACGTGTAGTTTATGTTCCTGCACAAGTCCACTACGCCAAAGAACCTCCAAAAAAGGACACCCGTTTCAGAACAGACGCACCGCCCTCCGAAACACAAAGGGCCTGGGGTGCAGGACTCAAACCAGTTGGGGAGGAATCCCGCAGGATCGGGAATTTTTACACTGCTACGGTGGCAGTAACAAAGGGACCCCAAACCGAACAACCGTTACGAATCAGGGAAACCGCCTCCAGCGGAAAAATGCCCTTTTGTGAGGTTTACTGTGCAGGGTACAGGGGTATAAAACAGTACGTCAGGACGAAATCCTGTCCGAATCGAAAAACAGCCACAGTTAAAATTTAAATTATTATTTACAGTCAAAATACTTCTATGGTCTCAATTATATCAGACGGACTGGGACCAAAAAAATTGAGAAATGTCTCTGAGATTTTGAAGCAAGTTCTGCCACAAACTTCTACTCCCACGTCCTCGAAAATAAAATCCGTTTACCCCATGGACAATGATCTTCGCTGGGAATCTACCATATGGGAAACTAAGGAACTGGAATTGGTGAGAATGAAGCCAGGATACGGCTAAATTAGCCCTACTCTTCCAAAAGACACCTCAATAAACTCTCCACCCAATCAACGTACTCACTTCGTACGGAATGTAGTCGGGTTTGGGATTTAAGCCAGAACTTTGGTGCAAAATCTGGTGATTTCACCCACTCTCCTACCCTGTCGGGACGCGAACCAGGCATTGTCATGCAGCGGCGGGTAATTTTAAGCGTAGTTAACCCAAATAACTGACAACCGAGCGTGGTGGGTGAACGGTTAACGTTCTGGCCTCGCATTCGGGAGGACGCGGGTTCGAATCACCGTCCGGGCATCCAGATTTGGCTTTTCCATGGTTTCTCCAGATCACTCCAGGCGAATGCAGGCATGCTTCCTTCAAAGACCATGGCCGAATTCCTTCCCGTTCCTTGCCCCAATCCCACCCCGCCTCTAATAACCTCACTGTCTACGAGGCATAAAGCTCAGGCAAAAAACAAAAATAAGTAGTACTCATTTTTCAAAGAAACGCAGTAAGTATTATTCCAGATTTTAATTAGCGTATTGAAAACTTTTGGGGGAATTTTTGAAGTGAAAACTTCTATAGGCCCGTTAGCGGATGTTTGTACGGGGATAAATCTATTAGTTTGCAACTTCCGTCACCGACATGCCATTACGTGCTGACCGTTCGACGCTTTCTGGGTGGGTTAAATCTTATGATTTCGCGTCACCAGCAAGCTGTAATAGCTATAAGCCATATGTATGTTGTGTTGCGCTAATACAGGGTGTTACAAAAAGGTACGACCAAACTTTCAAGAAACATTCCTCACACACAAACAAAGAAAATATGTTATGTGGACATGTGTCCGGAAACGCTTACTTTCCATGTTAGAGCTCATTTTATTACTTCTCTTCAAATCACATTAAACATGGAATGGAAACACACAGCAACAGAACGTACCAGAGTGACTTCAAACACTTTGTTACAGGAAATGTTCAAAATGTCCTCCGTTAGCGAGGATACATGCATGGAATCCCTGATGCGCTGATGCAGCCCTGGAGAATGGCGTATTGTATCACAGCCGTCCACAATACGAGCTCTAACATGGAAAGTAAGCGTTTCCGGACACATGTCCACATAACATATTTTCTTTGTTTGTGTGTGAGGAATGTTTCCTGAAAGTTTGGGCGTACCTTTTTGTAACACCCTGTATATAACAATGAATGTTTTTTTTTTCTGCCAATGTTCTTTATACATAAAAACAGGTTTTATACAATTTTTATGAAACTTTGTGTACATGTACTTTAAAAAATAGAAAAACATTGTTTACGTTTGATTTACAGAAACCTAAACTTCTTTTCCCCCTTAACCTTATTTACTGTCAACGTTGTTCGTACAAATCCACAGTTTTTATCTGATTTTGATAGCACTCAGCACAGGTATACTTGAAAACAAGGCGGTCTGGTAGCTCAGTGGTTAAGGCGGTTACTTCCGAAAGTTCTCTCTTCCGTCGTGGCTGCAAATTCCGTAGCGAGCAGAGATTTGTAGGAATGATATGAGCTACGCCGGACGTTCCGTGGTTCTGACCACGGCAGGTCCCTGAGGAAAGGAATTGGCCTTTTCAGTTTTTGAAGTGAAAACTTCCTTTATAGGTGTGTTGGGTGATTTTCGGATGGGTTAAATCTTATAAGTTTGCGTCACCGACATGCTAATGATAACAGTATGTCTGCAGCGGTTTGGTGGCTCAGTGGTTAAGGTGTCTGACTGGCGAACGGAAAGTCCCCGGTTCGAATCCCTGTCTCGGCCGGGATTTTTAGAGACCCTTAACCCGACCTTCACCTCTGGCACAGCTTGCTGTGTAATGTGAAGTACACCAGAACACTTCCGTGGTTCAGATTCCACGTTAAACTGTAGGTCCCCTGTACCTGATAGCACTACCGGGTTAGGTTAAGGCGGCTAAGACAGGGGCGGAATGCGCAGCCAATAGAAACCCAGTCACCAAGTCATTACGAACACACGGAATTATTATTATTTACTATATCTGTAGGTCCCCTGAACCTGGTAGGGGTGACAGGGTTTCTATTGGCTGCGCATTCCGCCCCTGTCCTTAGCCACCTTAACCTAACCCGGTAGTCCTACCAGGTACAGGGGACCTACAGATATACTAAATAATAATAATTCCGTGTGGTCGTAACGACCTGGTGACAGGGTTTCTATTGGCTGCACATTCCGCCCCTGTCTTAGTCGCTTTAACCTAACCCGGTAGTGCTACCAGGTACAGGGGACCTACAGATATACTAAATAATAATAATTCCGTGTGGTCGTAACGACCTGGTGACAGGGTTTCTATTGGCTGCGCATTCCGTCCCTGTCTTAGCCGCCTTAACCTAACCCGGTAGTGCTACCAGGTACAGGGGACCTACAGATATACTAAATAATAATAATTCCGTGTGGTCCGTAATGACCTGGTGACAGGGTTTCTATTGGCTGCACATTCCGCCCCTGTCTTAGTCGCCTTAACCTAACCCGGTAGTGCTACCAGGTACAGGGGACCTACAGATATACTAAATAATAATAATTCCGTGTGGTCGTAATGACATGGTGACAGGGTTTCTATTGGCTTGCGCATTCCACCCTGTCTTAGCCGCCTTAACCTAACCCCGTAGTCCTACCAGGTACAGGGGACCTACAGATATACTAAATAATAATAATTCCGTGTGGTCGTAATGATCTGGTGACAGGGTTTCTATTGGCTGCGCATTCCGCCCCTGTCTTAGCTGCCTTAACCTAACCCGGTAGTGCTACCAGGTACGGGGGACCTACAGATATACTAAATAATAATAATTCCGTGTGGTCGTAATGACCTGGTGACAGGGTTTCTATTGGCTGCGCATTCCGCCTCTGTCTTAGCCGCCTTAACCTAACCCGGTAGTACTACCAGGTACAGGGGACCTACAGATATACTAAATAATAATAATTCCGTGTGGTCGTAATGATCTGGTGACAGGGTTTCTATTGGCTGCGCATTCCGCCCATGTCTTAGCTGCCTTAACCTAACCCGGTAGTGCTACCAGGTACGGGGGGACCTACAGATATACTAAATAATAATAATTCCGTGTGGTCGTAATGACCTGGTGACAGGGTTTCTATTGGCTGCTCATTCCGCCCCTGTCTTAGCTGCCTTAACCTACCCGGTAGTGCTACCAGGTACGGGGGACCTACAGATATACTAAATAATAATAATTCCGTGTGGTCGTAATGACCTGGTGACAGGGTTTCTATTGGCTGCGCATTCCGCCCCAGTCTTAGCTGCCTTAACCTAACCCGGTAGTGCTACCAGGTACGGGGGACCTACAGATATACTAAATCTATATATTAATACGCTAAGCGAAAACTTTGGAAACATTTTTCAGAATATTGCGCGCACGGAGAAATGTGAGATTTGGCATAGTTAAAGTTTATATGGGGAAGAAGTGCATAAAGCCAAAATGTACATATAATATGTGTTAAAAATACATTAAATTAAATAAAATAAATCATTCGTTGTATACATTCAATTGTTTTTAAGAGACAACGACACCAGAGACAAGTGAAACCAAAGAGTCGAGCTTAATCTCTTGAAGCAACATTTCCAAACGGAGTATATTCGGAATTCATTAAATCGTGAGTTAGATATACGATGTTACAATGATGCAGTTCAAATTGATGTAGCTGTAATATGATGGTGAGCCACCATTTGAACGAAATCTGGTAGTTAAAAAAAAAGTTATTACATGAATGGCAGCAAAGTCTTTATATACTGAGTTTAGCATTACGTCGGAACCTACAAATATTGTCCTGTCGGTCTGAAATTTGGTACACACATTCCTTAGGCGATAATATTTGATTTAAAGTGTATATCGTAAGCTTCGAATATGTTGAAATAAGGAAAAATGTGGGTAGATGCATACATGTTATTACGCAAGAAATACACGTTCATAGCTGTTGACATTTATTCCACATGTTTTTAAGTCTACAGTATTGAATAAAAACTGCTTTCCACATGCAAATAGAAAATCATGTAACAGTTACGATTTCTCTGTGCGGGCTGACATATTGTTTTTCAGTGCTAAGATATATGGCGTCTACCGTAACTAATAGCAGTTGTGGTTAGGTTGAAATGCAGCCTGGACCAAAAATTAAGAGTAAGAAACACACAGAAATAATATCGACATGTAATAACGTGTATTTCTTGCTTAATACATGTGTGCATCTACTCACATTTGAAGTGATTTTTCCTCATTTTCACGCATTCGAAGCTTACGTTGGAATGTATGTACTAAACTTGATACCGATAGGACAATTTTTCAAACGCAATAGAACAAATTCAAGAAACTATTTGCAATAATTATTACTCTGTTACAAAAAAAAAATACTAATTAACTTAATGAATTATGGTCGAATTTCGACCACTGGGCGATCTCTAGTAATAATAATTCCGTGTGGTCGTAATGACCTAGTGACAGGGTTTCTATTCGCTGCTCATTCCGCCCCTGTCTTAGCTGCCTTAACCTAACCCGGTAGTGCTACCAGGTACGGGGGACCTACAGATATACTAAATAATAATAATTCCGTGTGGTCGTAATGACCTGGTGACAGGGTTTCTATTGGCTGCTCATTCCGCCCCTGTCTTAGCTGCCTTAACCTAACCCGGTAGTGCTACCAGGTACGGGGGACCTACAGATATACTAAATAATAATAATTCCGTGTGGTCGTAATGACCTGGTGACAGGGTTTCTATTGGCTGCTCATTCCGCCCCTGTCTTAGCTGCCTTAACCTAACCCGGTAGTGCTACCAGGTACGGGGGACCTACAGATATACTAAATAATAATAATTCCGTGTGGTCGTAATGACCTGGTGACAGGGATTCTATTGGCTGCTCATTCCGCCCCTGTCTTAGCTGCCTTAACCTAACCCGGTAGTGCTACCAGGTACGGGGGACCTACAGATATACTAAATAATAATAATTCCGTGTGGTCGTAATGACCTGGTGACAGGTTTCTATTGGCTGTTCATTCCGCCCCTGTCTTAGCTGCCTTAACCTAACCCGGTAGTGCTACCAGGTACGGGGGACCTACAGATATACTAAATAATAATAATTCCGTGTGGTCGTAATGACCTGGTGACAGGGTTTCTATTGGCTGCGCATTCCGCCCCTGTCTTAGCTGCCTTAACCTAACCCGGTAGTGCTACCAGGTACGGGGGGACCTACAGATATACTAAATAATAATAATTCCGTGTGGTCGTAATGACCTGGTGACAGGGTTTCTATTGGCTGCTCATTCCGCCCCTGTCTTAGCTGCCTTAACCTAACCCGGTAGTGCTACCAGGTACGGGGGACCTACAGATATACTAAATAATAATAATTCCGTGTGGTCGTAATGACCTGGTGACAGGGATTCTATTGGCTGCTCATTCCGCCCCTGTCTTAGCTGCCTTAACCTAACCCGGTAGTGCTACCAGGTACGGGGGACCTACAGATATACTAAATAATAATAATTCCGTGTGGTCGTAATGACCTGGTGACAGGGTTTCTATTGGCTGTTCATTCCGCCCCTGTCTTAGCTGCCTTAACCTAACCCGGTAGTGCTACCAGGTACGGGGGACCTACAGATATACTAAATAATAATAATTCCGTGTGGTCGTAATGACCTGGTGACAGGGTTTCTATTGGCTGCGCATTCCGCCCCTGTCTTAGCTGCCTTAACCTAACCCGGTAGTGCTACCAGGTACAGGGGACCTACAGATATACTAAATAATAATAACTCCGTGTGGTCGTAATGACCTGGTGACAGGGTTTCTATTGGCTGCGCATTCCGCCCCTGTCTTAGCTGCCTTAACCTAACCCGGTAGTGCTACCAGGTACAGGGGACCTACAGATATACTAAATAATAATAATTCCGTGTGGTCGTAATGACCTGGTGACAGGGTTTCTATTGGCTGCGCATTCCGCCCCTGTCTTAGCTGCCTTAACCTAACCCGGTAGTGCTACCAGGTACAGGGGACCTACAGATATACTAAATAATAATAATTCCGTGTGGTCGTAATGACCTGGTGACAGGGTTTCTATTGGCTGCGCATTCCGCCCTTGTCTTGGCCGCCTTAACCTAACCCGGTAGTGCTACCAGGTACAGGGGACCTACAGATATACTAAATAATAATAATTCCGTGTGGTCGTAATGACCTGGTGACAGGGTTTCTATTGGCTGCGCATTCCGCCCCTGTCTTAGTCGCCTTAACCTAACCCGGTAGTGCTACCGGGTACAGGGGACCTACAGTTTAACGTGGAATCCGAACCACGGAAACGTTCTGCTGTACTTCAGATTACACAGCAGTTATTATTATTAGTATTATTATTTTTTACTTATGGCTTTATGCCTAGTCGACGGCTAAGGTCATTAGAGGCGGAATGTGACTGGGGACAAGGAACGGGAATGAATTCGGTCATGGCGTTTTTGAAGGAAGCATTCGCCAGGAGTGATTTGGGGAAAATCTAAATCTGTTTGCTCGGACGGGGATTCGAACCCGCGTCCTCCCGAATGCGAGGCCAGAACGTTAGCCATTCACCCACCACGCTCAGTATTACACAGCAAGCTGTGCCAGAGGTGAAGGTCGGGTTAAGGGTCTATGAAAATCCCCGCCGAGACAGGGATTCGAACCGGGGACCTTTCGATCACCAGCCAGACACCTTAACTACCGAGCCACAAGACCGCTGCAGATATACTATCAACATTAGCACTCGTGAGATTTTATCCATCTAACGATCACCCAACGCGCCTAACCAAGTTTTCACTCCAAACAGTAAAAATCTAACTTTGTCCACTACCTGAAGGTTGTTCGAATCTTCCTGAAGGAAATGTACCAAGCTATTGTGTTAGAGGCTGGAAGGCTAATTCCTTTCCTCAGGGACCTACAGTTTAACGTGGAGTCAGAACCACGGAACGTCCCGGCGTAGCTGGTATAATCAAATACAACTCCTGAAAATTCCTACTCACCGCGGGATTTGAACCCGCAACCAGAGAGAGAACTTTCGCCTTAACCACTGAGCTACCAGACAACCTCGTTTTGAAGAAACCGTGTGCTATTTACTATCATAATCTGATAAAAAGTGTGGGTTTGTATGAAAAACGGTGACAGAAATTAAGGTGAGGGGGGTGGGGGGGGGAGTAGGAGAGGGTTTGCGTTTCTGTAAATCAATCGCAAACAGTGTTTCTTTTATTTGTTTTAAAGTAGACATATACTAATTCCATTAAAATCGGATAAAAACTGTACGTTTACATAAAGATTTTGCGAAAAGCATACAACGCGCATATTATACGCAACAGGTGGCATGTCGGTGACGTGACGTCACGAACACACAGATTTACCCCCGTCCAAAGTATTCACTTAAAAAATTTGCGAGTAGTAAGGCGATTTCATATTGTACGCAGTATCTCTTTCACAAAGTTGACTGAACATTGTTCGTGGAGGTTTGCACGCTAAAACGGTGTATTATTACAATAGACGCGAAATGAATTTGAAACTGTGTCATAGGAAGTTTATTTAGAACATCCGACGCATCATCTCAGCATAAGTCCACATATGAGGAGTGAAAAGTTACCAAGGATGGTGGAAGTAAAACAGAGGTTGTTGCATATATGAAGTAAAAATTCGCTTCAATAAGAGTGTAAACCTACTCACATCCAACAAAATCAGTTTTACGTTAATCAATACTAATACAGTGCTACGCTGGTCATCGTGTCTGCGACGCTGTGACGTCACGCGCATGACCTTCGTTGGAGGACCAACAACGGCCACAGATGTTTTCACTAGTTGTCCACAGATATAGCTAAGAAGCTAGATCCCCTATTTATGCTTTTGTAGAAGTCAAATATATCTTCCCTTTAAATTAAAGTTTGATGTCGACCATAAAGATTGTCTAAATCTACATGTTAATACGGAAAAAGAATGAGATGGAGACGAAACTGTATAATACTGCAAAATCAATTTTATGAACGTTTAATGTCAATCGTATGTATTATTTCTGTAAGGTCTGTTGTCACATTACTAACCGAAATCGATAAATGAGGTATCATTTTAAATATTAAGGTCTCCGTTTTGGTCACATCATATTTTAAGAATTTTTCCAAATTCGGCCCTTAAATGGCAGAAGTATCGATATTTCTACAACGCAATTTTGTTTCACGAGCCTTTTGTCTCCCTTGATACCTAACCGACATAGATAAATGAGATATCATTTCGGAGATTACATATTTTAAGAAAGTAGTTAAAGAAAGAAACCAGAAAAGATAACAAAATATCCCTCTGTACTAACTTTTAAAACTGAATCAATGTATATGATGACACAATTTCAAGTTAGTTTTTTAATAGTTTCCCCATAAGTGTTCCTCAAAGTGTATCGTTTTTACATGGGTAATATAGGCACTTCCAGCTTGCCTTATGTCTGCTTAATTCTGAGGAAAAGTCTGGTGGTTACCTTTAGGGCTTTACGCTTCATTGATGTCGCTGAGCGTTGGTAACAGGAACGGGAAGCAATTCGGCCATGGCCTTTTGAAGGTAACATCATGAAATTTGCCTGTAGTGATTTCGGAAAGCAATGGAAAACGAAAATCAGAATGGTCGAATTGGATTCGAACCCGCGTCCCCCCGACGGCAAGTGCAGCTATTGACCAGTTGGGTGAGTGCAGTGTTGAGTAAGGTCGTAGCAGTAGTGAACAGCAGGTGCATATACACCTGGCCCCAACCTGTATATCCGGATTCAGCTTGCGCGCCAAGTCAATATATTCAACAGGAAGTTCTTCATCTTGTCGCAACCTTTCAGCTATCTTCTTTCTCCATTCATCATCTTCAAAGATCCATACTGTTGGAGTCTCATTTTTTCTTTTTTTAAATTTTCTACTCGTCTAATAAATCTGGCGACTTGGCCATTAAACATGACGTAATTTATCTATACTTATAAAACGCAAGTTTTGGCCATCTGTCACGCCATGACGTCAGTGTCGCGCAATGACGTCACGCTTATTGCCTTCGTAGCCGAACTTACGACCAAAGATATTTAATAAAACTAGCTTACCCTGCAATGCTTCACTATTGCTGGACTTGAGTAGGCACATAGATTAAATGAAAAAATATTTACATATAAATTTTAAACTGCTGTTTCATTCATTTTCAGTTGGAAAGGGTGAGAGGGGATGCGCTTTGGAAAACATATGCAGGCAGTATTTTTCTGTTTGTTTCAAAGTATAAGTGTGCAAATTCCCATTGAAATCTGATGAAATATGTGGTTTTGTCTAAATTATGGGGAGGAGTGGTGGGTTTTTTAATATTTTTTTTGACAGGAACTTTCTCTGTCATCCCGTCGACAACTCACCAAAGCTTCACCGTAATCGGACGAACGGTTTGCGGGTTTGTTTAAATTATGGGGTGTTATGGGGAAGAGGGGGTAATTAAGGTGGTGGAAAGACAGGAGAGGGATTGGGTTTTTGTGAAATTAATGTGTACAGTATTTCTACCTCTTTTTTAAAGTATAAGTGTACAAAATCCTATCTAAATCGGATAAAATATGTGGTTTGCCTAAATTATGGGGTGAAAACGTAATGGTGGTGGAAAGGGGACGAAGGGATTAATATTCGGAAACCGTATGTAGGCAGTATTTTTCTGTTTGTTTTAAAATATAAGTGTACAAATTCTTATCTAAATCGGATAAAAAATGTGGTTTGCCTAAATTATGGGGTGAAAAAATTATGGGGGTGGAAAGTGGGCGAGGGGATTAATATTCGGAAACCGTATGTAGGCAGTATTTTTCTGTTTGTTTTAAAGTATAAGTGTACAAATTCCTATCCAAATCGGATAAAAAATGTAGTTTTGCCTAAATTATGGGGTGTTATGGGGAATAGGGGGTGACTTTTTAGATTTTTTTTTTCACAGAAACTTTCGCAGACGCACACTCGAAAACTCTCCAAAGTTTCATTGCAATCTGATAAATAGTATAGGAATGCATAGAAGACGAACAAACCCACAAACATTGATTTTTATATAGAAGACTCGCTGACCCGGCAATGCTTCACTATTGCTGGACTTGAGTAGGCACATAGATTAAATGAAAAAATATTTACATATAAATTTTAAACTGCTGTTTCATTCATTTTCAGTTGGAAAGGGTGAGAGGGGATGTGCTTTGAAAAACATATGCAGGCAAATTCCCATTGAAATCTGATGAAATATGTGGTTTTGTCTAAATTATGGGGTGAAAACGTAATGGGGTTGGAAAGGGGGAATGGGATGAATATTCGGAAACCATACGTAGGCAGTATTTTTCTGTTTGTTTTAAAGTATAAGTGTGCAAATTCTTATCTAAATCGGATAAAAAATGTGGTTTGCCTCAATTATGGGGTAAAACGTAATGGGGTTGGAAAGGGGGAGAGGAGATGAATATTCGGAAACCATACGTAGGCAGTATTTTTCTGTTTGTTTTAAAGTATAAGTGTACAAATTCTTATCTAAATCGGATAAAAAATGTGGTATTGCCTAAATTATGGGGTGAAAACGTAATGGGGTTGGAAAGGGGGCGAGGGGATGAATATTCGGAAACCATACATAGGCGGTATTTTTATGTTTGTTTTAAAGTATAAGTGTACAAATTTTTATCTAAATCGGATAAAAAATGTGGTTTGCCTAAATTACGGGGTAAAAACGTAATGGGGATGGAGAGGGGATGAATATTCGGAAACCATACGTAGGCAGTATTTTTCAGTTTGTTTTAAAGTATAAGTGTACAAATTCCTATCTAAATCGGATAAAAAATGTGGTATTGCCTAAATTATGGGGTGAAAAAATTATGGGGGTGGAAAGGGGGCGAGGGGATGAATATTCGGAAACCGTATGTAAGCAGTATTGATTTTTACATATAAGATAAGATAACACTTCTAAGCATCCGCGTATAAACTATGTCAGGCGTATAAACTATGTCAGAACACTGAAAGAATAGTATGTTTTGCGTTTAAATCGACATGTCAATCATTAGAGGTTTATATTTACGTAATATTCGTTTCCTTAAATTCTTTGCCAATAATATGTAAGATAAAAGCTTTAATTTTCGAGCATCAATGTTAGCGAAAGTTTTGGTTAGATTGTTACTTAGCAAGGGACAGAATTAAAACTGGTATTTGATGTTACAGCAGAGGGCATGAATAACTTAGTTTTCTTCTTCTAAATAATTTAAACTGTGTCCTATTATTGAAATTATTTATTCGTTTGAACGGAAATAGTTGCACACTAATCGCGATCTATGCAGCCTAGACTGCAATTAAAATAAATATTACGTGGCATATTGTAAGTTTAAAATATTTATTTTAATTTACTCTGCTTTCACTGGGCAATATTATTGAGGCTATTATTTCAGCAAGATTTAACTGTATCAGCCATTCAGACGTTGTAATATCGGTCTGAATTACCGATAACAATAACAAAACGGAAAGTGTAAGAACCTGTGAAGATTTTTGAACAAATTTAAATCGCGATGCATTATTGCCACTGAAATGCGATACAGTACATGTATTAATATGCGTGAGATTGAAGTATTGTTTTTCTGGCGCCAAGTTTAGCGTTGTATGTGGTTAGGTTGAAATGCAACCTGGACCAGGATGGAAATGGAACCTTTTGCTACAGCGCAAGGCACGAGGAATTACATTGAATTTTATTTTATAACAATTCTATTTAGTTAAGCAATTGCTAAGAAATGATTTGCCAGAACACTGAAAAAAGTAAGTATTTCGTTTATATTGATATATTAATTACCAGTTCCTTTTTTTCCACTGAAATCATTACTTGGTTTGAATGAAAGAAGTTCCAAATTGATCGCGATCTATGCCGCCTAAACCGTAATTAAAACTAATATTACGTGGCGTAACGTAAGTTGTTAAGATTTATTTTTAGCATCCTTTGGTTTCACTGGGGTCATTATTTCGGCCGCATGTAATCTGTGTCAGCCGTTAAAACATCGAACTTTAACACAGATAATAAGAAAGAAAGTTATAGAATCCGTGAAGATGACCTTGAGCAGCCTGTTCGGAGTAAACAGGATGTAATGGAGCGTCCATAAACTACGTGGGGGCTGAGCTAGGCCACGTAGCTTGCCATTTATATTATTTGTAACAATTAAAATGAGGTACAGATCACACAACAGCATGTGAATATTTATTTCCATCATTAAATGTAATTTACAATAGTCTGACATGAGAAAATAGTACAAAATGTCTTCTGGAATCAAAGCTACGTGCTACGTGGGAAGGATTGGGGGGGGGGGGGGGGTAGAGGCAAAAGCCACGTAGGGCTACGTGGAGGGGAGAGGGGTTCACAGAAGGCCAAAATGGTGCTACGTGGTTTATGGACGCTCTCTAACTGATGGAATATTTTGAATGCAACTCGTACTGCACTCTAGCGGTAAAGCTATGGAACTACGAGCCACCAGCAGTTGTTTTATAACTACTTTTGTCGACAATGGTGCAAAATGTTTTTTTTTTCGTTTTTTTATTTTTATTTTTTTCTGCATACAGCAATTTCCTCTGAATTTACAGCTGCTGAAAACCTGATTGGTTCCAGAAGACTATATTTTTTTAATCAAATAAATGCGCTCTTAAAGTTTGTTGTCAGAAATTTTGATGCATTTACGTAAAACTTTGTAGCACTGCAAAAGAAACTAGCCAAGAGGTATATTTTCACTGCAAAAATTCAGTACTAGATGAAAAAATTCTGCAGGAGACAAACGTAAATGAGATAAAACCTGTACAGTTTCCAAGTGGACGAAACTTCTGTCTGGATCCCCCCCCCCCCCCGAAATTGTTGTAGACTTAACGAGAATGGTAGCTGGCCCCCAAAGCATTCTAGGCGAGTTCCTTCCCGTCCCTTGTCCCCGATTCTCTCCCGCCTCCCTGGACGAGGCGTAAAACCAAAAAAACAAACAAACAAACAAACAGAAAAAACATTGTAAAATGGTCAGGACAAAATGGTGGGAAAAACCTGTAACTAATTAAATATTGACAATAAGCGGTTGATGACTGTACGGGGAATTCCACGTATTTCCCAGTCAACTGGTTGAAGAGATATCGCATGGAATCGATGAAGATCGACCTTTGAGAAGCTAAACTGCAGTTCCAAGTTTGCAAAGCGTTGCCCGCAGCTTAAAGAAGATATACAATCCCGCGTATTGATTGCGTTAAGTTGACAAGATTTCGCGTCCCGTACCATACCGCGACACGAAAACATACCAGTACATCTCCTATTACATCCCTCAATCTAGGATGATAAACTGCATTAAAGAAACAACGAAATCGAATCCCAGACCTACTAAACTAACAGTAAGATCCAGGCTAGAAGTTGAAGTAATTCAAAGGAGTAAACAAGGAAGGAATTCGGCCAAGCCGTTTTAAAGAAAACATCACAGCGTGGAAATCCGAAATCTGTGTTTCTGTTTTTGCTTATGGCTATAAGTTTCATCGACGTCGAGGTAATTAGAGGCCGGAAAGAATTGTGTCTACGAACGAGAAGTAATTCGGTTGTGGCCTTTTGAAAGACCCATCCAATCATTCGCCTAGAGTGATTTTGGGAACCCATGAAAATCCGAAATCTACCTATGTTCTTATGGCTTTACGCGTCGTCGCCGTCGAGATCATAAGAGACCGGAAAGAACTGGGAACAAGGAACGGGAAGAAATTCAGCCAAAACGTTTTGAAGGAACCATCTCAGCATTCGCCTGGAGTGATTTTAGGAACCCATGGAAATCTGAAATCTACCTTTATTTCTTATGGTTTTACATCTCGTCGACGTCAAGATGATTAGAGGCAGGAAAAGACTGGGAACAAGGACGGGTAGAAATACAGCCAAAACCTTTTGAAGTAACCACCCCGTCATTTGCATAAAGTAATCTGGTGAAATCTAGAAATATTTAAAAAAAAATTTCCTTATTATTTTACTTCCAACCCTGGACTGGTTTGGGCAGAAAATGGTAAACACTTTTCTTTAGAGGCGGGAAAGGAACGGGAACGAATTCGGCCACGGCCTTTTGAAGGAACCATGGTGACAATCGCCTGGTGTAATTTTGGGAAACCATGGAAAACCGAAATCTGCTTTTTTTGCATTGACGTCATTAGAAACGAGAAAGGACTGGCCGCAAGAAATGGGAGGGAATTTGGCCTTTTGAAGGAACCATCTCAGCATTTACCTGGAATGATTTTGGAATCCAAGGAAACCCGAAATCTACCGTTATTTCTTATTGTTTTACATCCCGTCGACATCAAGATCTTTAGAGGCAGGAAAAGACAGGGAACAAGGACGGGTAGAAATTCAGCAGACCTTTTGAAGTAACCATCTCGTCGTTTGCATTGAGTGATCTGTGGAATTCTAGAATTTTTTTTTTTTTTTTTGCTTCTGATTTTACTTCTAGTTATCAGAGAAGGGAAAGGACTATGGGGAAGAAATACGGCCATGGCATTTTGAAGAAACCAACCCTAGAGTGTTTTGGGCAAACCATGGTAAAACGAAATATGTTTTCTTTAGAGGCGGGAAAGGACTGGGAATAAGGAACTGGAACGAATTCGGCCTTTTGAAGGAACCATCGCAGCATTCGGCTGGAGTGATTTTGGGAATCCATGGAAATCCGAAATCTAACTTTATTTCTTATGATTTTACATTACGTCGATGTCAAAATCATTAGTGGCAGGAAAAGGCTGAGAACAAGGACGGGTAGAAATTCAGCTAAGACCTTTTGAAGGAACCATCCCGCCATTTGAATAGAGTGATCTGGAGAAACCAAGGAAAAACTAAATCAGTTTTTTTTGTTTGTTTATGGTTTTACTCCTAGTAATCAGAGGAGGGAAAGGACTATGTGCAAGGATTGGGAAGAAATACGGCCATGGCGTTTTGAAGAAACTAACCCTAGAGTGTTTTGGGCAAACCATGGTAAACCGAAATATGTTTTCCTTAGAGGCAGGAAAGGACTGGGGACAAGGAACTGGAACGAATTCGGCCACTGCCTTTTGAAGAAACCATGTTGACAATCGCCTAGAGTAATTTTGGGAAAGCATGGAAAAGCGAAAAATGATTATTTTTTTTGCTTATGGTTTTACGCCACGTCGACGTCGCGGTCATTAGAGGCGAGAAAGAACTGGCGACAAGGAACGGGAAGGAATTCGGCCTTTTGAAGGAACCATCTCAGCATTCAAGTGGAGTGATTTTGGGAATCTATGGAAATCCGAAATCTACCTTTATTTCTTATGGTTTTACATCTCGTCGACTTCGAGATCATTAGAGGCAGGAAAAGACTGGTAGAAATTCAGCCAAGACCTTCTGGAAGAACCATCCCGCCATTTTCATAGAGTGACCTGAGGAAACCAAGGAAAATCTCAATCAGTTTTTGTTTGTTTGTTTTTTATCGTTTTACTCCTAGTAATCAGAGGAGGGAAAGGACTACGTGCAAGGATTGGGAAGAAATACGGCCATGGCGTTTTGAAGAAACTAACCCGCCATTTGCATACAGTGATCTGGGGAAACCAAGGAAAATCTAAATTGGTTTTTTTTTCCTTATGGTTTTATTCTTAGTAATCAGAGGAGGGACAGAACTATATGCAGGAATGGGAAGAAATGAAGACTATGACGTTTTGAAGAAACAATTTACCTGGCGTTAATGAGGAACAATGCGATCATGACACTTACGTAATTATTGTTTCGACCAACGCACTGGACGGAAGGACAAAGTACGGGAAATCAGATGTCGGTCGGATGCAACGTGGTATTATTCCTTTCCATTGTCGATCAGGGAATCTAATGAACGAATCGAAACTGCGATGTTATCTATCGATTTCGACATCCAACCCTATCTACTCACCATTACCACCATTCGAAAACTGAACCTCGTAATTCGATACGAAGCCATAGTAGCTCCCTTCTGTACAGGGGATCGGAGAAGGAAAACGTACAAATTTTAGGAAACCTGAGCGAAAAAATAAAACTGACAAAGAAAATCTGGAAAAAAAATTAAAGAAGTTCGATACCTAGAAAAATTAGAAAGAGTTCCAAAAGGAGAATAAATTTGCAGCTTGAAACATTAGAGGGCTCAAGCAAATATTAAGCTAAAGAAACACAACACAAAAAAACTTTTTAAAAATAGTCAGCAGTAAGTTATTGTTAAATAGACTTCGTTCAACGTTTTGCGAAATTGTCTTCGGAATGATAACTACTAATCTAACACAAAACAAAATGATAGTTAGAAAGTATTTTAATGTATGTTCATAACATATTTCTTACCCGGTTTTACGAAATTCTCCGTCGAATAATGCATACGATTTCTGTAGGCAAAATTTAAATTTTTTCAAAATCAATTATTTAGTTAATTGGCGAAAACCACAAACTCTATGCAGATCGCTATAGTTGTCCCACAAACTTCATCAGGCAACATATCACTGTAAATTTTGAACGAATTCTGGGTAAGTAAAGGAGGGAACGGTTATTAAAAATCAGCCGTGTTGATACGGTTATTAAAAATCAGCCGTGTTGATAGTCCGCGAGATTTTTTGGAAAAACGTTTGAAAATAATTTGTCAATAATAATTTTGTTTGTGTGGGGATAAAATTGTCTTTAAAATCTATATATGTATAAAAGTATGTTGGTAGATATATCTGAGCTTAATAGACTTCAACCGTTTGACCGATCACCATGAAAGATATTATATATGTATTTTTTATGGAGAAAGTTTCTAACCAAAACATAAAAAACATTTCCTCTCCTCCTTTACATCCTTTAATTTTGCCAATGTTCTTTGTACAAAGCTACTGTTTCTATCAGATTTTGAAGGAACTTTGCATGCGTGTAGTTTAAAAGAATCAGAAAAACACTGTCTATATTTAGTTTGTAAAAGACCTACCCCTCTCCCCCTTTACCCCCACCCTTCTTAATCACACCATGTTTTTCATAGAAACTCAAATTTTTTTATCAGGTTCCGATGGAACTTTGCACAAAAGAAAAATACTGTCTACATTTGGTTTACACAAAACACCAACTCTCCCCCATCACCCTCCTTAAATAAAATTTACACTTGAAAGCATTCAGTTCAAAAAAAAAAAAAAAAAAAAAAATCTCAATAACGGTAGGGAAAATTGGCCAACGTGGATAGAGATATTTTTCATTTTTTTTTTTTATTTTATTTTTTTTTTTTGTCAAAAGGCGATGGACCAAGAAATTCGAACGTGGTTTCTAAAAATTGTTTTAAAGTTTTTGGGGCAACAGACAAATCTACAGTTTTTATCCGATTTCGAAGGCACTTTGCGCACATATGCTTTGAAATAATGGAAAAATGATGTTTTCATTTGTTTCACAAAACTGCATCGGCTCTGCCCCTTCACCACTCTTAAGACAGATTTACACGAGTGACTTTTCCGTTTCTTGCTTTCATTTCGAAAACTGTAAGGAAATGGGCTTTTTGCAGAAGACGGCAATACTAAAAATATTATACATCCCAAAGCACTAGAATAAGCATTTTCAAATTTAGCTTATGGATTTCAAGCAAATTTTCTTTTTTACATTCAGGGGTGGTGACAAATTGCCAAGGGAAATGACGAATATTTTCCAAATATTAATAGCTTTTCTCATGGTGAACTTTTCAGATATCATGCCCCAAAATGATTCTCAAGGCATAAAGTTCGTGATAATAGAAGGAAATACAATTTTCAGCATGAAGTGCACAGGCCTCGCATTCGGGAGGACACGGGTTAGAATCCCCGTCCGGGCATCCAGATTTGGGTTTTCCATGGTTTCCTAAAATCACTCCAGGCGAATGTCGGGATGCTTCCTTAAAAATGCCATGGCCTAATTCCTTCCCGTTCCTTGTCCCCAGTCCCATCCCGCCCCTAATGACCTCGACGTCGACGAGGTGTAAAGCCCTAAGTAGAAAAAAAATGAAGTGCGCAATTCAACGTGTTGTACAGTGAAATATGGTTCTATAATAATTACATACGAGTATTTCCTTATCTTTAGGTCTAGTTGGTGTGGTGTTTGAATGTTTGGTGGATAATATCAAAATATAAAACGAATTTGGTATTCAGAGAAAGCACAGTTTAGTATTGAGCAGACATCTTTATCAGCGCCTCCCAAAACAATGAAAAATGATATGAATTAACGACAATGTCACTATCCATGGCTTTATTAAGGGTGTGGAAGTAATCTATATATATAAAGATGAATGTATGTTTGTTTGTTAGTTTGTTTGTTTATAAACGTTTCTCGGGAAACAAACCGAGTAATATTGTTATTAATGCACAATGTATCGGCGACTTTAAACTCCGTCGCCATCTTCAGGTGTAGTTGCAAGTCTTGAAGTCTGCCTTGAAGTCACGCTCAAGGCTGACTTCAAGACTTGCAACTACACCTGAAGATGGCGACGGAGTTTAAAGTCGCCGATACATTGTGCATTAATAACAATATTACTCGGTTTGTTTCCCGAGAAACGTTTATAAATAAACAACGCCGAGAAAAATTACATTCATTTATAGTTTGTTTGTTCTTCATACAAATCCAGTTTTCATCCGATCTCGATGAAACTTTGCACACTTATCGTTTGAAACAAGGAGAAAAATACTGTCTACATTTGGTTGAAAAATTATCTGTATAAATAACACATGTTGTCTCATAACTTCGAAATACGGCGATAGACAGACACATTGGATATGGACGTCTCCGTACCGTGTTTCCGTGTAGTGGACTGGCAGTTCAGTGGTTAAAGCGCTTGCTTACGAACGTCGTTGTCTCCGGTTCAAATCTCCGTGGAGGCTAAGGTTTTTAAAAATTGTTTTTCATCGTAAGAGTCAGGCCTGGGCCGTGGTTTATTCGGATTGAATGTTAAACTGTAGATATTAGAAAGTTAGGGGTGCAATGCGAGGCAAATCGTAGGTAGTCTTGCAATGTTGTAGGTGTACACTTTTTACCGTTATAATGATAACTCAGGTGTTGTTCGCAGTCAGTGTGTGAGTGTGAACCACAGTAATATTATTATAAATACGGAAGTAAGTCTCTGTATTTTTGTTACGTTTTGACGACTAAATGGCTATATCGTTGTGATGGAATTTTATAAGGATATCTGTATGAAGGGCACAGGATATTTTTTTCGGAATGTTTAACAGTTGTAGTCACGAAATTTTGAGACCTTATCGAATGGTGACAGAAATATGTTGGAAATTGATTCTCTTCAAGAGACTGGTTCGATGGTAGAATGATATAGTGATAGCTTTCCTGTCATATTATGCCGACTCGGTGTTGTTTGGGACCAATCCTTCGTTACCAACAACTTTCTATATTCAATTCTGGCAAAGAAATTCTTAATCCACGCGTACGAAGTCGCAGGTATCAGCTAGGTTTCATAAAAGCAGGAAAAAAATCCTGCAACAATTTAATAACGCGTGAGGTATTTATTTTGTTTTTTTGTTTGACTTTACACTTGGGGCTAGAGAGGACTGGGTCCAGGAACGGGAAGGAATTCGATCATGGCCTTTTTTGAAAGAATTCATATTTGGATGCCCGGACGGGGATTCGAACCGGCGTCCTTACTACTGCGAGGCCAGAGCATTACCATGTGAGCTATTCAATTTGTGTGTTGAGAGAAATTGTTGTGAGGCATAGAAGTTCAGGAAGAGGAACAAAGATACAGAATAATTAATTAAATCGCATGAACAAAATATTAGCAGAGAAATTCGGACTAATCATGAAATATAGCAGGAATGACAACAGCTTAAATTTGAAGATATGTGGTATAAATAAATTAATTTTGTTATTTAGGAAGTAAAAATACATCCGTTTGTAGTATTAACTCAAATATTACTTCAAAATGCGAAAATTTTGTATCTTTTTCACATGGCGTTAAGAACGTACTTCTTCAAAGTGTACGTATAAAGCATATATTAAAATGGAAAGGTAATGATACAGAAGGGTATTGGAAATTTAAGTATGAAATGCTTTTTATCTGGAAATTATTTGTGAGGGTAAGGTGTTTGAAAGTATTTTGAACGTAGAAATAGGCTAACACTTTGGAACATGGTAGGAAAATGTTCTTTATAACTATTATAAAAACAAATATTTATAATTATATCTCGTCTTCTTGGAAAAGAAATACAGTGACATACCATGGTTACTGCGAAAAATTACCATTTGTTCTTTCACTTCCTGCGGAATAGTGTCGTACGTAGACTATGTACTTTCGCTAAAACAATTATAAATATGCTTAAAAAAACAGAAAGCAAACTAGTATATCCCTGAGAACGAAGATTTCGTTTGGGAAATACATCAACGGAAATAATTTATCATTTTAACTGCAATGCTGTAAGGCGTGCACCCAAGTAATTGATAAAAAAAGTGTAAATAAAAAATTAAGAGAAAATACACAAATAGAAAATCAGCTAGGACGTTTGCTTATATGTAACAAACATTGTAACGCCCCCTCTCATGAAATAAAAAATAAAATCAGGTATAATTTTACACTCTTAATAAATTAATTTTGTGGACAAAATTTTAGAAGAATCAGGAAAAATTATGACCATTACCAATCAATTGTTTTAGGAGCAGAATACTGTTTTGTGCTTCCTTTATTTGTGGGTAGTATTCTACCAGTAATTTCGCCAACCGGAAAATCTACGAATTTTGGCGGTATGCGCTTAGTAAATAAGAAAAAAAATAAGAATTTTTGGGCACAACATTCTACCCAAAACGATATTTTCCGCAGAACAACTTGGAAACGAAGATATAGCTCCCGACAATATGAATAACACACCTTTTGCAAAAATTAAAATAAAAATCCTCTAGAAAACCACTAACGTTTTATAAAGACAAAAAATGTGGAAGTTTATAAAATGATTAAACCTGTATTAATGTTAGTGAATATTAGTTTCCGAGGAAGTCAAAAAAAATTAATTTTTTTTTTAGAAAACACAGGATTCAAACAAGTTTTGAAAAAAAAAAAAAAAAAAAAAAAAAAAAAAAAAAAAAAAAAAAAAAAAACGAGTAAGCCACTAACATGCTTTATAAAGAAAAAAGGGCGGAAGTTTATAAATAAAACCTTAATTAATGCCTGTTTTTTTAACTGTTTTACGTCTCTTAACAGCGAGGTCTTTAGAGACGGTAATGCCTATTAGTAACAATATAATTAGTTTTCAAAGGAAGTCAAATCAATTATGAAAAAAAAAAGAAAACATGTTTTGCTCGCAAAAAAAAGGGGGGGGAAATATGTTTTAAACGACCAAAAAATGGGCGAAAGTTTATAAACAAAACATAAATCAGTGCCTGTTAGCAACAATATAATTAGTTTCCAATGGAATTCAAATCAATTCTGAAACTGTATATGTATATTAAGACACTTTGCACCAGTATCATAACAACATCCATTACCAACTTAATACAAAGTAGAAACAAAACAGTTTACTTCCGGTTACAGGTAGGCTAAATGACGTTTATAAACAGCAATGCCGTAAAAACGCTGTAAAATCTTCCGCATAAAATTAAACCGCAATTTATATATCGAAAATTGTTTCAGAATAATAGAAAATTACGCGTGATAATTTTTTAGAAATAAAAGCTGTCATTTCGTTTCGAGCACCAAAACTTTCGCAGATTTTCATTACAGTAATTTATTCCTAAATATGCCACCGATTTCTTGGTTTGCAAACACAATGTTGCTGCAATTAGAAGCAGCAAACAGAAAAAACAATGTAGAATCGTGGACAGAAAATTTCACCGCAATTTAGATTTTGAAAATTGTCTGAAAATAAAAAAACAATGCGCGTTGTTAATCTTGAAATGATGCTGCAATTTAATCTCGATCACCAAAACTTTTCACGTCAGTAATTAATTCCCAGTTTTCTTGGTTTGCTAACCAGATGTTGCTGCATATATACTATAGAATCTTCCACAGAAAATTGCACCGCTATTTATATTTAGAAAATTGTTTCAACATAAAAAAAAATACACGCGATGAATATTGAGAGGAAGCTAATATTTCGAGCACCAAAACTTTCACTACAGTAATTTATTGTTGTTTTCAATTTTGCTAACGCGATTTTGCTGCGTACACTATAGAATCTTCCACAAAAAACTGCACCGCAATTTGTATTTTCAAAATTGTTTGAACATGAAAAAAATTACACGCGATTAATTTTGAGAGGAAGCTAATATTTCGAAATTTTCACTACAGTAATTTATTGTTAACATGACAGTTTTCAATTTTTGTTAACGCGGTATTGCTGCATACACTATAGAATCTTCCGCAAAAAACTGCACCGCAATTTGTATTTTCAAAATAACAAAAAAAAAATACACGCGATTAATTTTGAGAGGAAGCTAGTATTTCGAGCACCAAATCTTTTTACTACAGTAATTTATTGCTAAACATGACAGTTTTCAATTTTTGATAACGCGATATTGCTGCTTGCACTATAGAATCTTCGGCAAAAAACTGCACCGCAAACTGTATTTTCAAAATTGTTTGAGCATAAAAAACATTACACGCGATCAATTTTGAGAGGAAGTTAATATTTCAAACAACAAAACTTTTCACTACAGTAATTTATTGCTAAACATCTCAGTTTTCTGTTTTTGCTAACGCATACACTATAGAATCTTCGGAAAAAATCATCACCGCAATTTATATTTTGAAAATTGTTTCAAAGTAAAAAATTATGCGCGATTATTTTTGAGACGAAGCTGTTATTTGACTGCAGTAATTTATTGTTAAACATGGCACTGTTTTCTCTTTTTGCTAACGTGATGTTGCAGCATGCCTTGTGCGTGGGTGTAGCGTAGGTCGGTAACTTACCTTACCTACCGCATCGTTTGTTATTACGTAATAACTATTCGTCAATTCGAGGGCATGGAAACGGTATTAACTTACAAGCGGGTAGAAACCGATTTCAGCGATGTGTTTGCGGTGCTGACCGAGTCAAACGCGTCTGTTTTGAGTGTTATTTATCGACTTTTGAGGAAGCATAGCTGGCCGTGACCTTCGCGCGGCGGCCATGTTGGATTGGGGCGACTGCAGCGCCGCGGCAGAGCAGCGAGTAAAATCGAACGCTAGCAGCTGCGTGTACTCACCATTCAATTTGTCGATCGCTCTGTCGGCTGCAGATTGATCGGGACACTCGACGAAGGCATATCCGCCGCGTTTGACCAGGATGGACGAGCATGTCAGGTTGTGATCCTGGAAGAGCTGCCGCAGGGATCCTTCGTTGACGTCAGACGGCAAGTTGCCCACGTATAGTTTGCTCATCTTGGATGCCTTCTCTGTTCCCAGCCGTGGCAGCGACAACAGAAGAAACAGACCAGTCCAAATCAACACGGAGGAAAACAACACACAAACACGCACGCGCACACACACAAACACACGAGGGGCTGGCTGTGGTATTGCGTCTGTAGTCCTGCTCCGCTATGGCAGCAATGAGGCCGCCCGGCTTGAAAAACTCCCTCCCGCGCTCTGATTGGTCGGCGCCGCTAGTCACGTGACGGCCGGCATTCCCGCCTACTGGGGCAGCGGAGGAGCATTTGACGCGTCTACACGTGGGTTACACGTTTGTCGGCGGACGAAACTAGAAGCATCTTCAGCACTAGGAAGGAATTACGAAAAATTCTCGACCTTATTTCCTTAACGGAGAGGCAAATACAAACCCCCAGGTTACATTTTATGACGTAAGGAGAAGTCATTAATATGGTGTGGTTTTTTTTCCTAAAATTTGGACAACTCCCTCCTACCCACGCGAGCCAATTTCGGTTCCAATCTGCAG
>JARYHS010001113.1:8824462-8932400 GCA_031002005.1 Vandiemenella viatica | reverse complement strand
AATGACCGATTGGGAAACTGTTAAAGCGGGTGGAAGTGCGAATCGTGTATAAAGCTCACTGCAAACTTGGCCAGTCACTAACCAGGGTAAAAGGCAGATTACACCCACACCAGCTTACGGGTGTTTACGAAATCCCCTGCAGTTGTGGCAGTGTTTACATCGGAGAGACAGGTCGCACAGTGGCGGAGAGACTTAATGAACATATCCGCCACTACAAATATAACAACAGCGACAAATCTGCCGTAGTTCGCCATGCTACAGGGTGTTTCAAAAATGACCGCTTTATTTGAAAAACCAATAAAAACTAAACTGGCAGCGATAGAAATACACTGTTTCTTGCAATATGCTTGGGACAACAGTAAATTTTCAGGCAGACAAACTATCGAAATTAATTACAATTTTCAACAACAGATGGCGCTGCAGGCGATTTGAAAGATATAGAAGTAAACGCAGTCTGTGAGTTCGCCATTCTGTAAGTCGTCTTTCTGCTGTAAGCGTGTGCTGTTCACAGATTGTAAACTTGCTGTGAAGAAATAGTGGAAAATATCGTACTTTAGATTTTTCCAGACTGCAGAGCCATCTGTTGTTGAAAATTGTAACTAATTTCTAAAGTTTGTCTGCCTGAAAATTTACTGTTGTCCCAAGCATATTGCAACAAACGGTGTATTTCTATCGCTGCCCCTTTAGTTTTTATTGAATTTTCAAATATACCGGTCAGTTTTGAAACACCCTGTATTAACATCGGGCATGAAATAAAATTTCGAGATAAGAGGCTACTGTGGAGAGAAGACCAGTGGTGGCCGCGATGTGTGAAAGAGGCAACAGAAATCTTAAGGAATTCCAACAAAATCAACGAAGATAGCGACCATTTACTCTGTGATGCTTGGCTACTGTTGCTATGTCAACATCAACATAAACAGTATCTCTGAAGAAGGCTGTAGAATACCAGCCGAAACTCAGGTATAACCCGAAAAGCTATTAATCATATATCAAGAAAAGTTGTGGTAAGGTTCAAATACAGCCTGGACCATAATGACTACTAATATTTCATGATGAAGAGTGGGTTTAGTGGGCTGCCATGCCGATTCTGACTATAATTACAACAAAATCTGATCAAGACATCTTTTGCCGGTAAGTGAGAAATGTGTATAACCGTACCTTTGTTACCTATGTCCCGGCTTTGAGGTACACAGTCTTTTACTGAAGAGTAAAAGCCAAGGAAGCAGTTGACCATATTTTAAACCCAAAAGGAGAAATTTTTCTGCTGGTCGTTGCTTGAATAATAACAAAAACTTTTATATTATAACATACTTTCAAGTGGACGTACTCGCGGGTAACTGCTAGTAATCTATACTTATAATAGGACTGGGCACAGTTCATGAACTAACTACAAAGACGGAGTATATTTTTTTTAAATTATGTCTGGGAATTTTGATTAATATACAGTCCGTGCTACGGGGATAAAAACGTGATATGTTTCATTTCGACGTTAAAAAGGAAAGCTGGAAAATTTAAGACAAAACTGTCACATATCACTAACTTATCATAGTCGAAATATTTACCGTTATTTCCCGCATATTAACAGTCCACGTGAACGAAGTTAAGGGAAACGGCTAATTATAAATAACGGTTATTCTGTGTCACTGCTACAATAGGCACTCTGAAAATAACTGTAATAGTTTCGTTATATTTCTTAATACCTCGGTATACACTGATATTTTCAGCCAGTGCTTCAGTCCAAATAATAACAGCAAATATAACAGTTCCGTTATTTATGCTAATTACTGAGACTTTCCATAAGCACGAAGTCTCACATATACGCTATTTATCGAGTTAAGTTCACTGTTACTACGTCTGAATATATTTGTCTGTTATTTTCTGGTATCAGTTTATTGTTACTGCTGCGGAATTAACTGTTCCGTTGCTTTCCGGAGTAATGCACCTTGCTGGCGCTAGGCTGGGGAGAATTCTAATGCCCCTCTATGCTCACATACGATGCGTTGGGGTAGGCCAGCCAATGACAGACGAGCGCAGAACCGCGGCGCGCCCTCATTGGTCCACGCCGCTGCCATTGATGCTCATCTGCGCGCGCACTCAGCTTCCCGCGGCAGCCGCCAGGAGCGCTGGCGTCGCGTGCAGCGTTGCCAGTTGTACTGATACAGTGGAATGGGACGCGTCTTTCAGCTTATCGGCGTCCTTGATGTAGCAGTGACGGTCGATTTCCAACACAAGTGGCGTCTTCGGCGTTTCCGGTCGAATTCAAAGTGGTGTGCGCAGCTATGAACTCAAAATACGTTGGTGAATTTTTTTTTTTACTGTCAGTGACAACTGATTTCATGCAATCTTCCATCTGTTCCTATCTCAACAAACTCATTACAATCAACCTTCTCAATTATCTGCTACAAATATTCTAATCTCTATTCCTTCCACTAACAAATTAACAATCCTCCAAATTTCCCCGTTTTTTTTTTAATTGCACTTGTCAATCAAATTTCATGTCAATCGCTCCATTTTCTTTACGTATTTAAACGGCTAACCCCCGGTACAGCAGAAAAGAGATTGGGTTGTGGTTGATTTATTCCTGCAATATTTTTTGCCACGTGTGTACCAGAATCATCAAAATAACCACAGCGATTCGTGCAGCAATAGAAACAATTATCCCCCCCAGGAAATGTGATAAAGACAGAATCGCTGAACAATAAATTACAAAAATACCATTATGTAAACACTAAAGGTTTTAAACAGTTCACTTTAAAGATCAAACCCATCAGATATGCATTAACTACTATTAACAGCGAATATTTCACTTCCAAACAGCAGAGAGCTGCTTTAGATAGTAACTTAAGAAGCAAAGACTAGCCTATATCGAAAAGTTTTTTTCATTATATACATAATTACAATTAATTTACATAGTTTCCTCTTCGCATTCCACACGTCATCTATGGTTTTTAAATAATTAAAAACCAAAATTTAAGAAAGGAAACGTTACATGCGATAATACGGCAATTATTTTGTTACGATCTATGGCGTATGCATCTGTGGTGTTTGAGGCAGTAGCCTACGTTCAGATGTTCATTTGCCATTCCGACGTTATGTTACGTTCAAGGATAAGACATACCAAGCAGTTCAATTGAGATTCTACTCTTTAAAACGGTGAAAACCTCATCGAAATATGTGCAGTATTTTTAAGTTTTTCTGGGACAAATATACCCGGTTGTTTATAGATATAGAAGATTACTAATATCTATGCTCCAAAATCTTAAGCTGCTGTGATCCAAACATAATAATTAAAAAAAAAAAAAAAATTTAACGCTAAATCAATTTTGAAACAAAAATTTCGCTCAATGTTGCATTGGCGTTATCTATTCAACAACTAATACAAAAATTTACATTTTCAAGTAGGCTGTTCTGCTTTTAGCATCATTTTTTCTTCAACCATCAGTTGTAATTTTACTTCCTAAGTAACAGAATTTAATCTATCGTTCTTGCTATTTTATCCTGATTTTTTCTCCTTCAGTACTGACAAGTTCGGACCGAGCGTAATGGGCGAACGGTTAACGCTCTGGCCTCGCATTCGGGAGGACGTAGGTTCGAATCCCCGTCCGTGCATCCAGATTCTGGTTTTCCATGGTTTCCCCAAATCACTCCAGGCGAATGCCGCGATGTTTCCTTCAAAAAGGCCATAGCCGAATTCCTTCCCATTCCAAAAAGAGGACAAGTTAGACTTTTTTTCTTTTCCTTGCTTGCTTCCTGTTGAATATTAGTGGTTATAGACTACAACCATGTCTTACACCCTTTTAACGAATGCTTGTGTGTTAACTTTTATTACTTTTTATAAGGTTTTGGAATATTTTTTTTTTACTTCATTCTCACGATCGGTTTGATGACATTCTTCTCATCTACATAATCAATGTTTATCTCTACATCCTCACTACATTCCCAGTTACCTGCTTCATATGTACTGCACAGAAATACGACTGTAATTCTTAAAACATAACGCACCATCCTATAGCTTCTTTTTTTTTAAATCCTTTTTTACCCCCAATAAACCCCTTCGTCTTTGTATACCTATTCATTTTCATTTTCATCATTCTTCTTCAGTTCTACACAGTTCCAAAAATTTTCCTTATTCTAACGACTCGAAAGCATACGAACAGCTTTCAAAAATGCTGTAATACGTAAATAAAAGTTTTAATAATTTATTTTATTTTGGCACAATAAAAGTTTTATCTCCCCTGGTGATAAGTTATTTTCGTGTTATATGTTGTTTCGGGGTGTAAGGGTGAACCAGATAATTGAGGATGTACGTTGTAAGGGGTATGTACAGATGAAGAGCTTAGCACAAGATGGGAAGGGATGGAGGATTGCATCAAACCAGTCAAAAGATTCTGCAAAAAAGTTGTTTCACCAGAAGTCTCTTCTAGTAGACTACATCTATTAAAATTTTTCTAAGCTATATAATTATTGTTGTCATTTCTGCTGTTCTCTTCTTTTTTCATTTCAAACTGCACTTTACTACACAATTATCATGCTTCATTGTTTCCTTAATTTTCTGATATGCATTGCACCCGTGTTATTTATTTATTCATTGCATCATCTCTATATTTCGAACCCCGTTTAAAACCAATTTCTTTTCTTGCCATCAATCACTTTCTGGGAGTGTTGAATGATCGTTTCGATGCCATCCCTACTTCTCACAGCTAATTTTTTTTTTTTTTTTTTTTTTTTTTTTTTTTTTTTTTTTTTTTAGTTGCTGATTTCCTATAAGTAAGAAAAATGTTGAAGTTAGCTGTATGGTTTTCATTACAAATTCACAGAATTTTCTCGATGACTGTTGTTAGAGCATCTGATATTTTCGTTTCCTTGACCATTTATTTCTTAGGGCATATTAATAGTGACAACTTTTTTCTTAGTTTTGATGCTTTGATGGATTTTTTTTTTTTTTCTATTTTGCAGTACTATCTTGCCTTAACTGTAATTTAAAACTTTTCAAAGAATCTTTGTTATCTAAAGGGAAATAAAGAGTGACAATGATAATTTATCTAGGAATACTTAGACAATCACTCAAAGGAATTAAGTAAACACACTACTCAACTACTATATGCTCATTAGAAATTCTCCAAATTTTGCGGCCCTTAAAGGTCAAATGCAGGTCATATACGTATTTCAGCCAGATTACCAAACGTCAAGTGATGATATGGCCATATAAATTCAGTTTTGACCCTACACATTTGACATTTTTAGACAATGCATTTCTGTAGGACAATACAAAAATGTTCTTACTGTATATAATCTAAAGAGCTATCCACAACAAACTCGATATCTACAATAAACGGGACATTGTTGTTGTCAATAGTTTCAAATTTGTGGGAGAAGAGAAGAAATTTTTTCATCACAACGCCTCGTTTTTTTGTTTTGTTTTTTAACACCAAAACCAGGAAAACGTTTTACAAAAGAGAACAGTGACCGCATACTAAATAATTATAACATAACCATAAAATATTGTATTATTTTAAACATGCAACAATAGGAATATGAAATAATCTAAAATCCAAAAAATGGGAAATATATCATTTAACAGCCCTTCAAAATCTTTTTTAAAATGTCTTCTAACAAGGATCTTCTCTCTTAAGAAGATATTTGATTTCTGGGCTGCAAAATTAGTGGTGCGAATCCAGATTAATTACTATACCACCAGTCTGGATCTAGGAAGTACAACCGATCCAGAGTCAAATGCTGGATCCGATTGAGGTTTTAACAGGTTTCCCACAATTCCTCGTATTAGGGAGGACGTGGGTTCGAATCCCCGTCCAGGCATCCAGATTTGGGCTTTCCAAGGTTTCCCCTAAACACTAGGCGAATACGGGGATGCTTCCAGTAGCATACCTAGGTTAACAATGGCTTGGTACAAAACAAATATTGGGGCCTTCAGCTCTACCAAGTCTTGTGAGGTTTGCTGGCAGGAGTTCCCTGAGCTTCGGGGGCCCCGGAGCTGAGCTAGGGGGCCCCTTGAACTAAGCTTTGGGGGCTCCCTGAACTTAGCTTGTGGGCATCCTGAACTGAGTTTCGGGTGTCAGCTCAGCTGGCCTGGGGACCCCCTGAATTGAACTTGGGGGCCCCCTAAGCTATCCTGAGGGTTCCTGACCTGTCCTGAGGGCCCCCTGTATTGAGCTTGGAGGCCCCTGAGCTGACATTGGGGGTCCATGAACTGAGCTTTGGGGGGGGGGCTCCTGAATTGACCTCGGGGGCCCTGTACTGAGCTTTCGGGGCCCCCTGAACTGATCTTGGGCCCCCTGAGCTGAACTTGGGAGCCCCCTGAACGTCGGGGCCCCGGCGCACGGCATAGCATATCCCTCCGATAGCTTCTTTCAAAAACTCAAGGCCAAATTCCTTCCCGTTCCTATTGCCACATCCTTCCCTGTCTCTGATGACCTCGCCGTCGAAGATACGTAAAATCACAAGCAGCAAAAAAAAAAAAAAAAAAAAAAAAAAAAAAAAAAAAAAAAATTGTAGTACATCAGATTTCAGTGACTTTAAAGAGGGCATATCATTCGTAAGAGAAATAAAAAATATAAAGATTTTGTGATATCATTCAGGTCGAATAAACGGTACTTTCACCTAATTCCACCGGGTCTTACAACAAAATAAGATGTCTGTCCCTTTTGTTGACCACATCATATGGCGTAAATGTCAACGGAATAAAGGTGTCCACACTTACAAAACACCAGTACTACGATGACGGAAAGTTTTAGGCATTGATATTGTTAATTATCCTAAGTGGTAATTAAAAAATAATAATATTAAAACAGTACCAAATTGTATTTGTTAATGCTATAGTACCTGCGTGATCGATCTTCGCTCGGCATCTTTCGTTTTGTGTTCAATATACGAGATTTCGAGTAAAATTTGATCAAAGTAAAAGGCTTGAAGGCTTCCTAGGTATTTTGAGGTGCACAGTTCCTTGTTCTAACCAAAGAGAAACTTAACTAACATCAGTAGGCTTACTGGTACCTGAAATCACTACGAGATGGGGTTAAAGCCGTTTCCGAGAAACCAAATACTACAAGAATTGCTCCCTTTTTTGTAAAATCGTGTTACAAACTTGAAAATCAAAATGTTATCTCCGTATGAAATTTCATCCAAATCGCTGGAGCCATTTCGGATATCGTCTGGTTTACCACCTCATAAATTTCCTTTAATGAATAATGGTATTATTATGTTAAATACAAATCTTAATGCTAATCAGGGATTAATTTGTGGTGCAAGATTTGTGGTAATTCACTTAGACGAGAACATCACCATTGCAAAATTCACTCACTCCGATAAAAATATGCTCAGACCTCGCAGTAACCGCACATCTTATCAACCGTGCCTTTACAAATGATAAGAAAACAATTCCAAAAAGAAGTAACCTCCGTGATAAACATTAATAAATCACAAGGTCAGACAATTCAGAATGTAGGATTGTATTTATCTGAACCTGTGTATTTCGTATGGACACCCGTACGTGGCTTTTTCACATTATTATATTACCATTCGGCGAATGATCACGATACTACTCGTTCAGCTAGTGTACGAAAATTATTCGTCTACAGTTATAAAGAATTCCTTGCTGTAAGCAAAGAGAACTTAAATAACATCATTCCTGCATACTGGTACCTGAAACGTCTACGAGATGGCGTTAGCTCTGTTTCCAGGATATACAAGAATTGTGATTTTTTTTTTTTTTAAATCGCGTTCTAGCAATGAAGACACCTATTTAGGTAAACTTATCTCAATACGAAATTTAATCCAAATTGTTAGACCATTTCCGAGATCCAATATATATATAGTATGCGTTAAAATCTTTGGCCATAGATGTGTAAGATAAAACCATTAATTTTTGATTAGAATGGTGTAGATTGTTATGATAACCGGCACTTCATTTTAAAACAGAATGAAATTTGTTCCACACTGATCGCGATCTATACAGCCTAGACTACAATTAAATCTAATATTACCTGGCATGAAGTAAGTTGTTGAGATTTTTTAAATTTCATTTGGTTTCACTGATGACATATCAGCCTATGTGATTGGATTAACTATTAAACCGTTGTAATATCCATCTGAATCACCGATAACAAGAAAGGAAGATGTTAGAACCCGTGAAAGATATTTGATTTAGTTTATATCACGATGTATTATTGCCACTAAAATGTGACACAGTACATGTATTAATATGCGTGTGATTGAAATATTGTTTCTCTGGCGGCAAGTTTAGCGTAGTAGTTAGGTTGAAATGTAACCTGGACCAGGATAGCAACGAAAACCTTTTTTTACAGCGCAAGGCACTAGGAAATGCATTGATCTTTATTTTATAACAATTCTATTTATTTAAGCAATTGCTAAGAAATATATTGCTAGAACACTGAAAGAAAAGTAAGTATTTCGCTTAAATTGGCATATTAATTATCACCTGCTTTTTTTTCCACTGAAATCATTGCTAAACCGTAATTAAAACTAATATTACGTGGCATAACGTAAGTTGTTAACATTTATTTTAAGCATCCTTCGTTTTCACCGGGGTCATTATTTCAGCCGCAAGTAAGCTATCAGCCATTATAACATCGTCCTTCATCACAGTTAATAAGAAAGAAAGATGTAAGCAGCACCCCTGAAGATTTTGGATCTCGTTTATATCGCCATGCATGATGACACTGACATGCGATACAGGGAATGTATTAATTCGCGTGTGATTGGAGCTTTGATTTTCTAGCGACAATATCAGCGGACATTGTGGTTAGGCTCAAATCCAACCTGGACCAAGTTAACAAAAAAAAATTTTCTATAGCACAAGGGACGAGAAATTACATTAAGCTTTATTTATAAAAATTCTTAGAAAAAGCTTTTGATAATGTTAGGTGGTGCAACATTTCAAACTTTTAAAGAAGTCTTGTCAAAAATATTGAGATAGAAGAATACTTTATAAACTATATAAGAATCGAATGGCTATAATAAAAGTAGAGAATCATGAGAGACATGGATCAGTTAAAAAGGGTGTGAAACAAGGTTGTAGTCTATCCCCGTTAATATCCAACTTCTATGTAGAGGAAGCAATGAAGAAAGTAAAAGAAAAATTTTCATGTGGCATAATTATTAAAGGAGAAAAATCAGTATGCTACGATTTGCTGATGACATTGTCTTGTTAACAGAAAGGGCTGAGGATATTGAGAAGTTACTGAATGGCATGAACAAAATACTGATGGAAGATTTTGTAGTGAGTATAAATCAAAGCAAGACCAAAATGAAGCAGAAATGATACCAATCACAGTAGGTTAAATATAAAAATAGGTTCGGATACAATAGGAAAAGTAAGTGAATTCTGTTACTTAGGAAGCAAAATTACAACCGACGGCCGAAGCAGGAATGATGTTAAAAGCAGAATAGCTCTAGCAAAAAGACCCTTCATGAAAAAGAGAAATCTTTTAATTTCAAACATCGGTCTAGGAATTAGAAAGAAATTTTTAAAACTCTATGTATGGAGCACAGCACTTTATGGTAGCGAAACATGGACTTTAGGAATACCTGAAAGAAAGAAAATTGAAGCTTTTGAAATGTGGTGCTACAGAAGAATACTGAAAATTAAGTGGAAAGACAAAGTACGAATGAAAGAGTTTTGAGAATGATGGGTGAGGAAAGAAGTTTGTGGAAGAAGCTTACAGGAAGAAGAGACAGGCTGGTAGGTCATATTTTGAGACATGCTGGATTGGTTAATTTGTTAGTGGAGGGAACAGAACTGTAAAGGAAGACAGAGATTAGAATATATGATGCAGGTAATTGAGGACGTGGGTTGTAAGGGGTATGTAGAGATTAATTCTTTTGTTTTTAAGTAAAAATAGGCGCGTTTGGCGATTTTTGGGTGGGTAAAATATTATGACGTCACGTCACCAACATGCTGTGACGTGTTGCGCGTATCATATGCGCGATAGACGCTTTTTGTTGCTGTTGTTGTTGTTGTTGTTGTTGGAGCTTAAGTGCGCGTCGACGGCCGGGTCCTTAGGGACTATGCACAAACTACGTGGCTCGGTCCAAGGGGGGGGGGAGGGGTTGCCTGGAAGGCTACGTGGGGGGAGGGGGGGGGGGGTTCCCAGCCAAGCCACGTAGCTTTCCTTTCATAACATTTTTCACAGTTAAAATGAGGAACTGAACTCACAACAGCATGTGGATATCTATTTCCCTCAGTTAATTATCTCCGTATGTACGAGGGCGGTTTGAAAAGTTCTCAGAATCACCGCTAGATATTAGTGCGCAATAATCGCACATCCTTTGTGAGTGAACACGTGACGCGTCAGTGCTCTAGCTGCAGGAGTGTGGTAGTGACGACTCTTTGTTGTTGTTCCCGCGTAGTGATTTGTGACAATGGAAAAAACTGAGATTCGAGCAGTGATTAAATACTTTGTAAAGAAAGGTATGAAAGCAAAGGAAATTCATGCCGACTTGCAGAACACACTAGGGGACTCTGCTTCTTCATTTTCAACTGTTGCCAAGTGGACCAGCGAGTTTAAATTTGGTCGGGAGAGCTTGGATGATGATCCACGTAGTGGACGGCCAAAAAGTGCTACGCCCCCAGAATTTATCGCAAAAGTGCATAAAATGGTCATGGAGGATCGTCGACTGAAAGTGCGGGAGATTGCTGAAGCTGTAGGGATGTCTTCTGAACGGGTATATTATATTTTAACCGAAGAATTGGGTATGAAAAAATTATCCGCAAGATGGTTGCCGCGGCTCTTGACACTGGACGATAAACGCACCACATTTGAAATGTCCGAACAAAGTCTGGCCCGTTTTCAGAGCAACCAACAAGATTTTTTGCGCCGATTTGTGACTACAGATGAAACTTGGGTCCACTACTACACCCCAGAGACAAAACAGCAGTCAATGCAGTGGAAACATGCTGATTCACCACCACCAAAGAAAGCAAAGGCAGTGCGTTCGGCCGGAAAGTTCATGGCCTCAGTTTTCTGGGATGCAAAAGGCATTCTGCTGATAGATTATCTTCCTACTGGCCAAACAATCACGGGGCAATACTATGCAAACCTCCTAGACCAATTACAGGAAAAGATACGCGAAACAAGGCCTGGTTTGGCAAGGAAAAACGTCATCTTTCATCAGAACAACGCTCCGCCGCACAAAAGTGTTATTGCCATGGCAAAACTTCATGAACTGAGGTATGAATTGGTGCTACATCCACCTAATTCACCTGATTTGGCACCATCAGACTTTCATCTATTCCCCAAGCTGAAAAATTTCCTCGGTGGACGCAGATTTTCTACAAGGGAAGAACTGACAGCCGAATCGGAGAGGTATTTTGCAGCCCTGGAGGAATCTCATTTTCGAGATGGGATCAAGGCATTGGAACATCGCTGGACCAAATGCATTAGTCTACAGGGAGACTATGTTGAAAAATAAAAGCAGTTCCACCGAGGTAAGATACTTAATTCTAATACATTCCGAGAACTTTTCAAACCACCCTCGTAATTTACAATTTACAAATGTCTTCTGGAATCAAAAGGGAAAAATCTACGTGCTAAGTGGGAGAGGGGAAAGGGGTGGAGGCAAAAGTCACGTAGGGCTACGTGGGGGAGGAGAGGGGGTTCACAGGAGGCCAAAATGGAGCTACGTGGTTTATGCACGCTCCTTTAGCGCACAATAGACGCTTTTTGGATGGATAAACTCTCATGAGTTTGCGTCACCAACATGCTAATGATAACAGCATATCTGTAGCTATAAGTACGACATGATATTCATAGTTTTAAGTTGTCACTTATGTCTACAGTCCCCACCGACTGCCAATTTATTATTATTATTATTACTTTACTTACTGCTTTAAGCTTCGTCGGCGTCATTAGAGGAGGGATGGGACGTGGGACAAGGAACGGAAAGGAATTCGGGCATGGCCTTTTGAAGTAATCATCCCAGCATTCACCTGGAATAATTTGGGAAACTATGGAAAACCCAGATCTGGATAATACCCGCACGGGGATTCGAAGCGACGTCTTCCGGAATGCGAAGCCAGATAGAAAGAGATCCAGGATTGTATTAAATCTGCGAGAGACTAATGATAGGGGGAAAAAAAAATATTCCGTCTTTCTTTACCTTCCTCAATTTCGTCTTTTTAATGTGTCCGTCATCCCTTATTATTTCGCTGTTTATCCTATACTTCCTAACTTCAAAAAAACCTAAGAAGTTATTCTTGGCATCAACACAATGCTATTTACACACATTACATGTATCGCCATCCGTTTCAAATGCACTTACCACATATTACGGTAGCGAGAAATTGTCGAGTCAAAACTTACGGAATTATAGAGCCATTTCTCATCAAAAGGAACAGGTTTTGGCGTGGAGATTTTGGTTGCCTGGTCCCCCTCCCAAGCAGATTTTCCAGTTTTGGACAAAGCTACAAGTTGGCTATTCTGAAACCAATTTCTCGGTCGCTATATTGCAGTTTAACTGAACACCAGGGGGAATACATGAGGACCCAAAACAAGTTTACACATAAAAAATGATATGAATTCCGATGAATCCTCGCAGACCGATTTCAAGAAATAGGGCTGAGCTGAAGAGAACAGTAACCGAACTAGATCTAGACGAAATATTGTGATGTTGCTATCGTCATTTGTAACTATAAACTAATGACTTTTTTTTTCAGGCTATGGCCACTGGTTTACAATAGTTTTTTATTCTCAGATAGGTAAGGGGGTATCCACAAATTTCGTAAGGTGTTTTTCCGGATTTTCGGATCCCCCCCCCCCCTAGAAATCGCCCTTGCAAATTTTTGAGACATTTTTTGTAAAGGTCTCACTAGTGTTGTAAAAAAACGAGTTTTTTCTGACTTGAAAAAAAACATGAAAAAAACTGTGAAAAAAGACACAGTGTTTTTGTTCTGGGACATGTTTTTCTTTCATAACTACTAAATTTGATATTTTTAAGGCATTTATCGTTTAATATGACTGTTTTAGAGTTTATACTAAGTACTTATCATAATTTTTAAATCTACTATATTTCTCTGGTTCAGTAGAAAAAAAAAATACAAAAATATTGTCGACATTGACTGAAGTATTATTTAACGAACGGGGATTTCCCGAATAGGCTAGGTAGCAGCAGAAGGAATCCCCGTTGTTTGGATTGATACTCACTATTTGAACTAGTGCTGCCAGCCCTACAAATTTATCTGTAGACCTACGGAACTATCGGCGCAGTCTTTATGCACAGTGCGTACTTTGCTCACAATTTAAAATTGCAATCTCAATATCTTTAGTGTACAATACAACCAGTAAAAGAAAATGTATCTATTTCTGAAGTTATGGATCTAGAGGAGACAGAAGAAGAAACAGAAAATTCCGACTCCGACCGAGCTAGTGTTGGTAGTGCTGATACTAGTGAATGTGGTACTGACATAGAGGATGAATAAAAAATTATGTTACCTATATAGATACATTTATGAATCATTATGTAAGACATTATATGATTTAGTAAGATTTAAAACACACATATAAAATGTAACTTCCATAAATAAAACTATAATTTATCAAATATATTGTTTCCTGAAAAAAAAAAAAAAAAAAAAATTTAAAAAAAAAAACACAAACCTGGAAAAAAACATTTTTTTTTCAATTTGCAACACTAGGTCTCACCCACACTTTTCGACGAAAAAACCCCCTAAAATCGACTTTCACGACATTTTTCTTTTTATTTTTTAAGTCCAACAAAAATTTCAAAAACTCTAGTGAGATTTCCGTTCACTCCCCCCTGATGCCCCTTGGTGAGATTTAATCAGACCCCCCCCCCTATTCCACCTCATGTAATTTATGGACGCTCCCTAAAAGATTACTAGTTTTTAGAGTCATAGCTCATGATAGCTGATGACCTATTTCTTGAGCTTGATCATTACTGGAGCTATTACGGTAGGTTTTAAACTGAAAATACACAAAACATAGTCTAAAAGTGACAAAAAAGTATGGGCTTCTAGGGACAAGAAACAGTTTTCAGGGTAAAAAAAAAAAAGTTTTTTAGACAGGCAAAAAGAAGAGTTTTAGGGGCACAAAAATTATTTACGGTCAAACCTCGTCTGAATTTGGCTGAAATATTACTTTTGCCAATATTTCATCCTAAAGGAAACTTTTACAAAATTTGAATTTCTGTTAGGTTTGAAGGGAATTGGAATTATTAAGGTGGGCGAAATTACATCTAGCTATACAGAGTTTTAAGAAACAAAGTGTCAAATATTTTAGGAGATGGTGATACTAAACAACAAAATAATTAAAAAATGTCTTATATACATTGGGTCGCAAACTCATACTTTCGGGGTCAGTAGCAGGAGCTGAATATGATATCCATATACACGGAAATTCTTCCAATTGTCAATCAGCATAAAAAATAAATAACGCACTCTTTAAAACATTCCTGTAGGTCCTGGCTTTAGGCAAGGTATTCATGCGAATCTGAGTTGGTGGGATATATGCAAGATATTTCAGATGAAATGGACAAGGGAGACCAAATTGATAGTGTAGCACTAGATCTGTCAAAGGCTTTTGACAGAGTGAGCCATAAAATGGGAGTAAATAAGGTAAAAACTATTTGGAGTGGATGAGAAAGTGATTTGTTGAGTATAAAACAGAAAGTTGGGGTAGGAAATGCAGTATCAAAAGAAGAAAAAGTAAAAATGGGAGTGCCACAGGGTAGCATATTGGGAGCATTGCTATTCATTATTCTAATGAATAATTGTGTTGATTGTTTACTACTGAAATTAGATTGTTTGCAAATGAAATAATGCTGTATAAAAGGATCAAAACGATAGAGAACTGTAAACAGTTGCAGGGTGATCTGGACAGGATATTTAGTTGGGTTGGTAAACATGGGATGAAGATAAATGCAAAGAAGAGTCAGCTAATTAGATACACAAATAAAAAGCAAAAGGCTGATTATGATTATAAGGTGGGAAAAGAATTGCTTGCTGAAGACTTGAAATGTAAATATCTTGGCATTACTTTTGATAACAAACATAACTGGGCAGGACACATTGGACAGGTAGTAGGAAAAGATTTCAAAATTCTGCATTTGTTGGAGAGAGTGATGAGGGGATGTACGAGAGAAGTAAAGGAATTGGGTTACAAAACTTTGGTCAGACCATTGCTTGAATATGGTAGTGTAGTATGGGACCCACATTTTGAGTATCAAATACAAGAGTTGGAGAGGGTGCAAAGAAGGGCTGCTAGATTTGTTTCTGGAAATTATCGCAGAATGCAATCAGTAACAGATATGATAAAAGAGCTGGAATGGGATTCATTGCAAGACAGGAGGAGGATGAGGAGGGTCATGGGAGTGTACAGGGCGTATACTGGCAATGAGGCATGGAAAGATATTGCAATAGGTATGAAAAGTAGTGCATGGAAGGGAAAAGATGACCATGACCACAAGCTGGCACTCGATTTCAGGCACAAGGGTGTGGGAAGATTCTATTTCTTAGGTGTGGGTGTCAGGGATTGGAATAAATTACCAAGAGAAATGACGAATAATTTCCCGAAGACGTTGAGGGAATTTAAAGTTAAAATTTGTAGAGGGAAAATGTAGGTGGGTGCATTGCCACCGGAGCGTGTGCTCCATTTCAATTAAATTAAATTAAATGCATTGAAAACGCGATCCTGGTACAGAACGAAACGAAACACTTTAAAACAGTGTATGATTCCTTACGGTAAAGGACTGAGGTAGGTATTGCTGTGAACGGATGTCGCATTGCGAACCTGCGACTAATTCATAAAGTATTAGTTACAGCCCAATGTTTATCAGACATTTGTGTCTATTTGTGGCCAGTATAAAGCGTGTGAAAATGGGAACGATAATCCTATCATACTATCACCTCCTAAAATATAGTAGAACTAAATCACCCGTAAATATAAATTTCGCGAATACAATAGTAAGGTTGGGGGTTTGTAATACGATGAAAGAAGGACCACCTCAATTGTTTGAATTGTTTATTTGTTTGGTGTAATAGGTACGTAACAGAAGTCGACGCCAGTGAAGCAGTTTATTAATATATGTGCTGCTGCTATCTCTGTCTTATACGCGCGACATTCGCGGTTAAGGGACTTCCATTAATTACGTGAGGTGAAATAGGGGGGGGGTCCATCGAAATCTCACCAGGGGGGAGGGAGGGGGGGGTCTACGGAAATCTCACGTGAGATTTTGCGAAAAATTTGGGGACAGTAGAGCCAAAAGAAAAAAAAGGTCTACAATTTGCGCCCAAGTGGATTTTAGGAGGGTATTTCGTGACCTAAAAAAAAAAAAAAAAAAAAAAAAGAAGTGTCCTGGGCGATTTCGGGGGGGGGGGGGGGTTCCCACGGACCAGATCTTACCAGAGAGGGGGGGCCAGCCAGATCTCACCAGGGGGTAAGGGGGGTTCCAGAAATCCGGAAAAACACCTCACGTAATTTGTGGATGCCCCCTTATTACTTTTGCCCTTAAAGGATCAAATTCCGAAAAAATTCCTTTCTTAAGATATGCTGTGACCAAACCAGGGACCTAATTCTCTAAAATTACACATCATTTAGATAAAAAGGGAGATAAATAGCTCGTGAGAAAAAAAATAATGATAATTTTGCTTTTAGGGGTCAAATTCCAAAAATTCCTGTCTTAAAATATAATGGGACCAAATCAGAGACCTTAATCTTTAAAATGACACCTCATTTATTTATATCGGTTAGATATCAAGGGAGATAAAACGCTCGTGACACAAAAATACGTTGTAGAATTATTGATACTTTTGCCCTTTAAGGGTCAAATTTCGAAAAATTCCAGTCTAAATATGTGATGTCACTAAGGCGGAGATCTTAATCTTTAAAATGGTACTTCAATTACAGATTTCAGTTAGGTATCCAGGGAGATAAATGGCGCGTGATAGAAAAACAGCATTTTGGAAATACTGACGTTTCTGCCCTTAATAGTCGAATTTGAAAAAAAAATACTTTCTTAAAATATGAAATTATCAAAACAGATATCTTAATCTTTATAATGATACTTCATTTGTGGATTTCGGTTAGGTATAAAGGGATATAATGGTTTGTGACAAAAAAAGTTATTATAGAAATAATACATATAGTTCTGGAAGTAATTATGAAGGACGCAAAGGAAGCATAAGAGCACAGCGGTATGAAAGTATTGTCAGATGTTATCGTGATAAAGAGAGCAAACGATTGAGAAAGTTGAGAAACATAGCGCTGGAAAGAAAGAAAGACATGGTGATAACAGAAATAACAATCAGGAATTAAAAAATCTCGGGCCAGCTAACCCCTGGAGCTGTTCCTACCAAAGCGCCTGTTGTGCCTGGCGGGTTACGGCCCTCGCTAGCAGGCGCTGCGGCCCCACCCCTCCTCATTGGTGAGATTTCGCCGGACCCCCACCCCTATTTCACCTCACGTTATTAATTGACTCCCCCTTTATGGAAGTAACTGCGCAGAGATATAAAATATAAAAAATAGCGACGTTCGTTTAAATTTGTATCTTGCTTTTTGTTTATTTATGACTAGATGCAGAAATACATGTAACGAGAAGGGCATTCAATGCTTACGATATATTTATGCAGCAGTTAGGGCCTTCCATAAACTACGTGGCTCAGTATAGACTAAAAAAGGGGGGGTAGGGAAAAGATTACGCTGGGTTACGGGGGGGGGGGGAGGGGAGAAGGAGTTTCCGAGCCAAGCCACGTAGCGTTTCATTCATATTATTTGCCACAGTTAAAATAAGATATAGCACACACAACAACATGTGAATATTTATTTCAGTCATTTAACTATCTCCGTATGTAATTTACGATAGTCTGACAAGAGAAAACAGTACAAAATATCTTCTGGAATCAATAGGGAAGAAAAGCTACGGGCCACGCGGTGGCGGGGGGGGGGGGGGGGTTTTCACAGGTGGCCAAAATGGTGCTATGTAGTTTATGGACGCTCCCTTACTAGAACCATAAAAAAAAAAATTTTTTTGACAGAATAAACACAGATAAAATTTATACGGAACGTAGGTAATTAGGAAACATATCAACCAAAAAAATAATGGTTATTCTTTTTTGAAATTATATTTAGCAACATTTCTATAACAGTAAAGACTTCCTTCTTTTAAAATCAAATACAGTTACTTAAAAACATCGTAGCCAAATACCCCGAGAATCTAACTAAAGAAGGCTCACCAAAAATTTCAGAAAAAAATCGTACACAGTTTTTCCTTAGAAGCTTTTCCAGAACAAATGATTTTGATCTAGTACACATAAATTAAGATAACTGCAAACTATTTCCGCATGAAATCCTGTTCCCTAGTATCGTCACAACGTTGTTGAAGTCGGAAAACGATTAATAGACATCATGGCCTACTAACAGTTTCCACATTTTCATTACAATATGTCCACCACACACAAGTTTTAGCTACAACACTTTGATTATTTCGAAGATACGCGAATAAACCAAACATAGACTATATTGAGTAATGAACAATGAATTCGGGGTGATATTGGGGAGACAAATTTTTCCCCCCTTGCACTTTGCACCCTGCCGATGCCAATTTTCTACCAACAGTCACAGCTTTGTGCAATATTTTTTGTGTTGTTATAAGTTTTTAAGACTGAATTTAGAACGCCCCAACATTTGCTTTCGTGGGTGAAGAAAACTATATGAAATCCCTAATTAGAATTGCCAGAAAGCCACCACATATATCTCGATCCTCATAACATGGCCAACGAATAGGAATAGGAATAAAATTTATCTCGGCTGATTTTGAGAAATCTACCGATAGAATATTCACGGAAAAGCATTTCAAGAGTGTTGATACTGAAGAACGAAACAGCCTTATCCCCTTGTCCCACCGGTGCTTCCACTGTTTCAAACATTTTCTGTAGTCATCTTTAGAAATGGTTGACTGCTCCTACCTCGTTTTGTTTATGACCTCTCGGATATTGTCAAATCGGTGTCCTTTCATGCCCCTTTTCATGCGTGCAAACGAGAAAAGTCGCACGGAGCCAGGTCAGGCGAGTAAGGTGCGTGGGGCAGTGGAACCATGCCATTTAAACTGCCTAACAGAGACAGCTGTGTGTGCAGGTGCATTGTCGTGGGGGAAGAACCAGTCTCCTGTCTCACACAAATCAGGTCTTTTTTGACGAACACTGTTGCGTAATCTTCTTAAAACTTCCAAATTAAAGGTTTGATTGATCGTCTGATGTGCGGGAACAAACTCTGAATGAACTACGCCCTAGGCATCAAAAAGCAAATGATCATTGTTTTGATGTTTGATTTGACATGACGACATTTTTTTGGACGGTGTGATAATGACGACTTCAATTGGCTTGACTGTAGCCTTGTTTCTGGGTCGTAACCATAGCACCATGAATCATCAACAGTAATGACCTCCGACAGAAAATCTGTATCAATTTCAAAGCACGACATGTTTCAACTCGACGATCTTTTTGATTGTCAGTCAGAGCCCGAGGAAAAAACTTGGCAGCAATCCTTTTCATTCCCAAATCTTTGGTTAAAATTCGCTGAACCGAGCTCCAAGATAACCCACTAATTTCTGACAGTTGATCAATTGTCTGTCGACGGTCTGAGAGCACAAGCTCTCGAATGTTTTCAACATTTTCGTCGATTCGGGCAGTTGATGGACGTGCAGAACGAGATTTGTCATCAATCGACATGTCGCCATTTTTAAGTCGAGCGAACCACTGAGTTTTTCCCATAGCGTTATCCATGTAAGCTGTTTTCAACATTAAAACAGTTTCAGCAGCATTTTTGCTGAGTATGAAACAAATTTCACAGCTGCACGTTGTTCACTTAAACTTGCCATCATCAAAAACGAAACAATAACAAAACAGTGGTACCAAAAATAATCACTATAGAGTAACAAAACAAGCCATGTCAACAACACAGGCGGCACTGAACTGACAATGAGTTGCGTTATAAACGTCTAGTGGCAGAAACTACACAAGCTCCGCCGACGGCAATGCTATTCCGGTTATTTTTGGGCAGCTTTTTGTAAGCTCAACAAAACACACATAGTATATCCATATCTCAGTAATATGAGGTGCTGCAACTTAGCTGTAGCGCCTTCAAACATTAGCGACGGCAGCGAAGTCTAGCGGCTTGACTCTGAACTGTCTCATACGCGTGACCTTGATAGTTAATACTTTTGCGTTTTAAGGGCTAATGTTTAAAATGATATCTCGTTTATCGAGGCGTCCATTAATTACGTGAGGTGCTTTTCAGGAATTCCGGACCCCCCTCCCTTTCTGGTGAGATTTGTGAGGTATGTGAAATTATGGCGGGACCCTGCCCCCCTGCAAATCGACCTCGTAGTTTTTTGAGACTATTTTGTAGTGGCGGTAATACCCCTAAAGTCGACATCCGCGCCTTTTTATCCCCTCCACCGTGGTGAGATACCGCCGGACCCCCTTCCCTCCCCCACCTATTTCACTTCACGTAATCAATGGACGCCCCATACGATACTCCCGAAAATTGCGTATAAATGAAAAAACTTTCCCCCTCCCCTATGCTTGAAATCGAGTGTCATCTCTTCCCTTCTCCTAATTCTTCTACCAATATCCATCCAGGCCTCATCGCCAATATACGCCTTATACACTCCCAGCACTCTCTTCACCCTCCAATGACTCCCAACCCAGCTCCTTTATCATATCAGTTACTGATTGTGTTCTGTCGTAATTTCTACTGCCTTATGCCTGAAATCGAGTGCCAGCTTGTGGTCATGGTCATCTCTTCCCTTCTCCTAATTCTTCTACCAATATCCATCCAGGCCTCATCGCCAATATACGCCTTATACACTCCCAGCACTCTCTTCACTCTCCAATGACTCCCAACCCAGCTCCTTTATCATATCAGTTACTGATTGTGTTCTGCGGTAATTTCTACTGCCTTATGCCTGAAATCGAGTGTCAGCTTGTGGTCATGGTCATCTCTTCCCTTCTCCTAATTCTTCTACCAATATCCATCCAGGCCTCATCGCCAATATACGCCTTATACACTCCCAGCACTCTCTTCACCCTCCAATGACTCCCAACCCAGCTCCTTTATCATATCAGTTACTGATTGTGTTCTGGGGGCATCCACAAATTACGTGAGGTGTTTTTCCGGATTTCTGGACCCCCCCCTCCCCCTTGGTGAGATTTCGTGAGATCAGGCCAGACCCCCCCCCCCCTCTGGTGAGATCTGATCCGTGAGAACCCCCTCTACAAATCGCCCTGGAAACTTTTGTAGACCTTTTTCTTTAGGTCACACCCTAACTTTTTTGACGAAATACCCTCCTAAAATCGACTTTGGTGCAAATTGTAGACCTTTTTTTTGCTCTACTGTCCCCAAATTTTTCGCAAAATCTCACGTGAGATTTCCGTAGACCCCCCCCTCCCCCCTGGTGAGATCTGGTGAGATTTCGCTGGACCCCCCCCCCCTCCCCCATTTCACCTCACGTAATTTATGGATGTCCCCGTGGTAATTTCTACTGCCTTATGCCTGGAATCGAGTGCCAGCTTGTGGTCATGGTCATCTCTTCCCTTCTCCTAATTCTTCTACCAATATCCATCCAGGCCTCATAGCCAATATACGCCTTATACACTCCCAGCACTCTCTTCACCCTCCAAGACTCCCAACCCAGCTCCTTTATCATATTAGTACCACACGTTTAAATGGTTTCGAACATATCTTCTCTCAGATAGATATTACAGGTTACTACTTGCATACGGAGCTGGTTGCGAAGGAGCTAAATGTCTTCAACTGAGCTAAAGGTTTGATGCCGTGAGTTAAAAGAGCGGCTCTTTTGTTTAGGCGTGAAGAGGCGGGGAGGCTGAAGTGCGAAACGCATGGCCACGTGTCCCCAAGGTCACGGCGTACCCGACACGTGCGAAGCGATCGAACCTGCCACGTGGGCCGGCAAAACGCCTCTCCCAGCCAAACGACTCGCAAACAACTTGCTAACGCCCAGAGCTTCCATAACAGCGAAATAAATGAAATACTAGAATGTGTGAACCGGGCCATACGTATAACATCACATGTTTCAAAGTTACTGACTAGAATAATACACAGAAATATTTTTATATTTTTAACTGCTTTACGTCTCTCAAACGCAAGGTCTTTAGAGACGGGAAAGGATTGGGGCAAGGAATGGCAAGGATTTCGGCCATGGCCTTTTGAAGGAAGCATCCCGGCATTTTCCTGGAGTGATTTGGGAAACCATGGAAAACCCAAATCTGGATGCCCGGAAGGGGATTCGAACCACCGTCCTCCCGAATGCGAGGCGAGAACGCTAACCGTTACACCACCACGCTCGGTCAGAAAAATAGAAAGGGTAGGATGTGAAAATTAGTTTGGGTTTAGGAAAAACCACGCTACAAGAAAAGCAATTCTGCCCTTAAGATTAATACACGAACGGCGAATCAAGGAAAAACAAATATTTTCATCGCGTTTTGTTGATTCAGATTTTTTTAGCTTATGGCTTCACACGTCGTCGACGTCAATGTTATTAGAGGCGGGAAAGTACTGAGGGAAGGAACGGGTATGGATTCGCCCATGGCCTTATGAAGAATGTGTGATTTGGGGAAACCATCGAAAACCAAAATCAGGATGCGCGGATGTGGATTCGAACCCGCGTCCTCCCAAATGCAAGGCCAGAGACGTTGATTTAGAAAAAAAGCTTTTGATAATGTTAAGTGGGATAAGAAGTTCAAAAGTTTAAAGAAGACAGGTGTAACATATCGAGATACTAGAATACTTTATAAACTATGTAAGAATCAAGTGGCTGTAATAAAAGTAGAGAATAATGAGAGACATGCATCAGTTAAAAAGGGTGTGAACAAGGTTGTAGTCTATCCCCGTTAATATTCAACTTGTATGTAGAAGAAGCAATGAAGAAAGTCAAAGAAACATTTGCATGTGGCATAAGTGTTCAGGGAGAAAAAATCAGTATGCTACGATTTGCTGATGACATTGTCTTGCTAGCAGAAAGGACTGAGGATATTGAGAAGTTACTAAATGGCATGACAAAATACCGAAGAAAGATTTTGGACTGAATATAAACCAAAGCAAGACAAAAGAGATGAAGTCTAGCAGTAAGAATTGATTAAACATAAAAATAGGATCAGATGCGATAGCAGAATTTAGTGAATTTTGCTAAGAAGTAAAAATACAATTGATGGCCGAATCAGGAATGACGTTAAAAGCAGAATTGCACTGACGAAAAGAAAAAGAGAAATATTTTAATTTCAAATAATCTAAGAATCAGAAAGAACTTTTTAAAACTCTATGAGTGGAGCACAGCACTTTATGGTAGCAAAGCTTGGACTTAAGGAATACCATAAAGAAAGGAAATTGAAGCATTTGAAATGTGGTGCTGTAGAAGAATGCTGAAAATTAATTGGACAGACAAAGTACGAAATGAACGAGTTTTGGAAATGATGGGTGAGAAAAGAAGTTTGTGGAAGAGTCTGACAGGATGGTGGGTCACATTTGGTTAATTTGTTAGTGGAGGGAACAGAACTGTAGAGGAAGACAGAGATTAGAATATATGAAGCAGATAATTGAGGACGTGGGTTGTAAGGGGTATGTTGAGATCAAGAGGAAGGGGTGGAGGATTGTATCAAACCAGCCAAGAGACATCAATTGGGAAAGCAAAATCGTATGCTCAGATTTCTAGGTCGTAATTTAAAACAATGCACTCCGGAAGTTAAAACGATTGCATACAAGTCACTAGTGCGTCCTCACTTAGAATATTGTTGTTCTGTATGGGGTCCCCATCAAAAGGGGTTAATGGAGACATTAGAGATGGTCCTAAGAAGAGCCGCCCGATTCGTGACACAGGTATATATAGTTGGAGGGAAAGCGTAAGTGCGATGTTGAAGGAGTTAGGTTGGGAAGACCTGGAACACTGAAGGCGTTGCTCTCGACAGAAGCTAATTGAAAAATTCACGACACGTATTTCGGTATGACAGCAATAAATATTGCTATTAGCAACATTTATATCTAGGAATGACCCCTAAAATAAGATAAATCAGAGCCAGAACCGATTAATTTCTGAAGTCATTTATTTGCCGGAGCGATTAGCGAATGGAATGGAAAGGATTTATCGGGCGAGTAAACTTAAAATTCTCGGTAAATCACTCCTGCCATCCTGATCTGGGTTTTCCTGGATCGCTCCAGGCGAATGCTGGGATGGTTCCTTACAATTGCCCATGGGCGCCTCCTGCCATTTCCCGTATATCCCTTCCAAACTATTACACTTTCGGATAGGTGCAATGCACCCTCCACCACACAGTTTTAGTGAATCGCGAAGTAATAATAATACAAAATATTGTTATATCTTTCCGCATCCATTTTCAATAATTTATGATGTGGCGTATAGAATATCTAGTCACGGAAATCTCAATGCTAGTTACTTATATCTGTTTGATATGTGTTTCTGCTATCTAGCGGTGATGCGATGAATCGTTGTCGACGTCAGCCATTTATTTATATATCCATGATATATGCTGGTGCTATCTAGCGGCGTGGCTCTGAACTCTTTCCTACGCATGACCTTGATAATTAATACCTTTGGCCTTTATGGTCTGAATTCCGAAGTGGAAACCTTAATCTTTAAAATGATACCTCATTACTCTATTTCGGTCAGGTATCAAGGGAGATAAATTGTTCTTGACAAAAAATAATAAAAAAATAAATACCTTCTATAAATATTTTGCCCTTTAAGAGCAGAATTCCGAAAAAATTCTTTGTTAAAATATAATCTTACCTAAGCGGAGTCCTTAATCATTAAAATCATACCTAATTGATAACTTCCTGTTAAGTATCGAGGCATAAATGGCTCGTAAAAACCCGTTTAACAATTAATACTTTCGCCCTTTGAGGGTCGAATTCGGAAAAAAAAAAATCCTTTCTGAAAATATTGCCCTTAGTCTTTAAAATGATACCTCATTTATCGATTTCGGTTAAGAATTGAGATAATGGCTTGTGGAGAAAAAAAAAAAAACACCTGTTGTAAATATAGGCCATATGTATGATATTGATTTTCATCATCTATGAAGTTTGTAAAGTTTAAATCATGATTTTGTCAAAGTAAGATCTAAAATATTCCGCAATTAAAAATTTGTGAGTTAGGTTCAGAAGGAGAAATTAGAAAATCCATAAGGCTTATGTCTGTCATTCCAAACGCAAAGAACACGAAAAAATGAATGTTTTCAAACATGATTCTGTTAGCCAGGACGTATAGCAGATCTGGGCAGTGGGTACGTGTAAAGGGGACATCCATAAATTACGTGAGGTGTTTTTCCGGATTTTCGGACCCCCCCCCCCCCCTCTGGTGAGATTTTGGTAAGATCTGAGATCTGGTCCCGTAAGACCCCCCCCCCCCCACAGATCGTCTTTGCAACTTTTTGAGACCTTTTTTTTTAGGTCTCACCCACACTTTTCAGCCAAATCGACTTTTGCGTCAGTCCTGCCCAATTTAAAAAAATCTCACGTGAGATTTCCGTTGACCCCCCCCCCTCCCCCTTGGTGAGATTTCTCCGGACCCCCCCCCCTATTTCACCTCACGTAATTTATGGATGCCCCCAAATGAAGACATGGGATACTGCACCAAAACCAGTGTAGAAATTACTACCAGAGTTCTTCATTTCTCGGTTGGCATTCCCCACACTGTCAGAGGAGGTCGAGCTGGTATTTCCACGTGGCCGCACGTGTCTAAGTAGGTCAGGACGCTACCGAGGCACGTGGCTTGAAGGGACCATCAACAAAGAAGCGATAAGCAAAACTGACTAATACCTAGACACAAGAGACTACAACTAAAGTTTCTATTCAAGACCTAGCTGGTGCCCACGACTTCGGTTCAGTTAGTCACGAACTTTGAAGGTTTTTTGATTTTACACGGAACCTTAAATATTTCCAGGATAAAAATTATCCTATCTTACTCCCTGGCAAATCAGCAACCGCCAGTGAAATAGGTTCACACACTAAACATGTCGCGTATAAATTATATATATTTGTTAACAGCTGAAACCACTGAAAAAAAGAGTCGTATTCTAGAACATTATTCAAGAACATTGCAGAAAATTCCAAAGATTTCTTAGATCACTTTAGTCTAAACGCCCTAGGTCGACCACTTTCACCCAGGGATGTAACGGAGCTCCGCATCCGCAAGTGCGGAAGTTTCGCATGAAATCCTACCTCCGCAATTTTTAATGCAGATGTATAGCAGATGTTTTGTTTACGTTGCAATATATATAATATATATAATTCTTTTCTCTTCATACGAGATTCTGCCCATCGTCACTTAGCTAACACCGATTTTTTAATTTATTCATTATTATTATTATTATTACGATGTTATTATAGGCTAAAAGTGACGAATTTATAGGTTTGAACTTGAAAGTAAAGTAAAACGGCCTATTCACGGTCTAACTTACAGGACATCCATGGAAAACTACCGAAGGGGTCCAACAAAATGTTCCAAGCAGTCCTTTCTCGCCGCACATCCTTATCGCACACTCGCAGGATGTTTCCTCCAATCACGATCCAACGCCATAGCTTGTTGGACGGCAAGGACCCGTGTTGGTTGTCTGGGAGTCAAACAACAACCAACACGTCCTGCATGTAGTCCTGTAACGCCTTTCACGGCCAATCAAGAGTTCTTTATCGAAAATCGGATCATCGTAGGTCCTACAAGTTGTACTGCGAATGTGCCGCTAGAGCGGTGGGAAGGCGGGTAGCGCTTGACGCTCGAATTAGTCGAGCCGCGAACTCAACATAGTTCATAGGGCAAAGATTGTATTTTAGACGCGTGCGTAGTTACGTAAATAATTTAATTCACTTGTGAAATCATCCCACGTTTTTTGTTGTTGAAAGATGAGGCCAAAAATAAATCAGTGTTATATGGAAATAGATTTTATTTATGAAAAAATTTAGAATTTGGTATAAAAAAATTTAATTTTCAGATAATTTTTAAATATGATATTAAAATCTAAATTATTTATTTTTCCACCTCCGCAAAACATCCGCTTCCGCAAAACAGCCACTTCCGCAAAACATCCACTTCCGCAAAACATCCACTTTCGCAAAACAGCCACCTCCGCAAAACATCCGCTTCCGCAAAACATCCACCTCCGCAAAACATCCACTTCCGCAAAACATCCACTTCCGCAAAACAGTCACTTCCGCAAAACATCCGCTTCCGCAAAACATCCGCTTCCGCAAAACAGCCACTTCCACAAAACATCCGCTTCCGTAAAACATCCACTTCCGCAAAACAGTCACTTCCGCAAAACATCCGCTTCCGCAAAACATCCGCATTCTCGGATGCCAAGCACTGAACATCCGGATCAGAATCCGCAAAGATGACCTCCATTTTCAACCACCATATCTTCCACACCCACATAGCTATCAACATGCAACACCGTAGCACACGATGGGAGACTCCATGCTACTACCACACACAACCAGTGGTCTGAGCTATATAGTTGTGGCTGCAAAGTGAAATATAGAGACAAACACGTCTTTGGTTGAAACATGGAAATTCCCTAGATCGACCACTTTCAACCACCATATCTCCCAAATCCCCATGACTGCCGACAGTGAGTGTACTAATGCGCACTGGATAAAAAAGCTTTCATTTTCATGCGGAAATATCAGCATTCGTCATCACAAGAGAGGGAATGTGTTACTTATGCTAAAATTATTTAAGTTATCTGCCAGAAATCATTTTTAACGGGCTTAGAGACTAGTTTTTAATTACATTTTTGCACACTGGTACATGGACCTGTACTTTTAGTTACTGTTTGCTTTTTAATTTTGAGTATGAAATCAGCGTTCCACCACTAATTTTTTGACGCACTTATTAACTAAAATGAAAGTTTATCAGATAATTTTGTCCGAGATGTTCCTCAATACAAAAGCTCTCAACACAAAATACACTGAGGAGCCAAAGAAACTAGTATAGGCATGCGTATGCAAACACAGAGATATGTAAACACTCAGAGTACGGCGCTACGGTCGGCAACGCCTATTTAAGACAACAGGCGTTAGATCGGTTACTGCTGCTACAATGGCAGGTTATCGCGATTTAAGTGAGTTTGAACGTGGTGTTATAGTCGGCGCACGAGAGATGGGACACAGCATCTCCGAGGTAGCGATGAGGTGGGGATTTTCTCGTACGACCATTTCACGAGTGCACCGTGAATATTGGGAATCCGGTAAAACATCAAATCTCCGACATCACTGCGGCCGGAAAAAGATCCTGCAAGAACGGGACCAACGACGACTGAAGAGAATCGTTCAACGTGACAGAAGTGCAACCCTTCCGCAAATTGCTGCGGATTTCAATGCTGGGCCATCAACAAGTGTCAGCGTGCGAACCATTCAACTAAACATCGTCGATTTGGGCTTTCGGAGCCGAAGGCCCAATCGTCTACCCTTGCTGAGTGCACGACACAAAGCTTTACGCCTCGCCTGGGCCCGTCAACACCGACATTAAAAAACAACGAGTACTTTAATGGTCAAGTTTGTATTTAAGCAAGTTTGACTCTACGACCTCTGAAACAAATACACGATCGCACGATCTTACCTGTCCGTGTTTAATACCTACGTGTAATAATACTTATGAGTTCTTCAAGGTCAAGAGATTTTACTCACCCGAAGGGTGAAACACAGGCCAAGTTCATATTTTGGAAGATCAGGTCAAACTTTTATAATTCATGACCCTAAAAATTGGAAGTATTCTTAACCCGTGACGATACGCAAAATAAAAAAGTCACGGATTTACACAAGTAATAATAATAAAACAAAGGAAATAAGTGGCGACATCAGCCCAGTCCGGCATACTCTTCCGAAAGGCTCAAAAACTATCTCAATCCTAGTTTATTATTTCACCGTCGCTGATCTATTCGACAGAGTCAATTTCACATTCATCTACAACTACATCTACATATATACTCTGCAATTCACAAAATTGTGGGTGGCAGAGGGTGCTCAGCACCAAAGCTAATCTCTTTGCTGTGCATTCCAATCCCTAATGGTACGAGGGAAAAAAGAATTCATATAAGAATCAGTCCGGCACCTTATTTCTCTAACTTTATCTTTCCTGTCCTTCCGACCCAAATAGGTTGGTGGACGAAGTATTTCACTACACTCATGAGTGAAAGTTGGAGTATGCATGTTTTCCAATAAGTTTAAACGAAACGTGTGTCGTCTATCTACCAGAGACTCCCAACCTAATCTACTAATCAGTTCTGTGACGCTTTCATAAGGACTGTAGCAAGCGGTCACGAATCGAGCGGCTCTTCTCTGTACTTTCTCTATACTTTCGATCAATCCCTTACGAAACGGGTCCCAAATGGCACAACAATAATCCAAATTCAATGTTTTGAATGGATCACATAAAACAAACTTTTCTTTTTCTCAATATTTTACGCAAGTTTTCGATAAAAAGCGCACCCCTTATACAGTGAGACCACAAGAAAAGTTACCACTATTTTCTCCCCTTCTTTCGTACAATGTTCAAGTGCAACACAAACTTGTTCTCGTAAATGACTTAAAACTAATTAATATAATTAATATTAATTTTATATAGGCAGAACTGCTACAAGGGGATCAGGGCAGGATAAATGTAAAAAAAAAAAAAAAAATCAAAAAAAATCACCATATTAGGCATGCAAAGAGAAAAATAAAGTTTTATTTGGTATAAGGTGAAGTAGGAATTCATTGCTTGCCTATGGAAACAGCAGGACACATTAAGCAGGTGGTAGGAAAAGTTTTCAAAATCCTTCATATACTGGAGAGCGTGATAAGAGGACGTACCAGAGAAGTAAGGGAATTGGGTTACAAAACTTTGGACAGACCATTGGTTGAATATGGTGGTGTAGTATGGGACCCACATTATGGGAGATGGAGGGGGGGCAATGGAGGACAGCTAGATTTGTCTGTGGAAATTACTACAGAACACAATCAGTAACTGATAAGATAAAGGAGCTGGGTTGGGGGTCATTGGAGGGTGAAGAGAGTGCTGGGAGTGTATTAAGGCGCATTCCCACGACCACTTCTAACGAAGGCGAGAACGAGAAGGACCTCATCAACCGAAGTGTGGGGACGACCGCGGGCCGCAGGTTAGTCCTAGCTTACCTCGCCGCCACCTCCGCACCACGTTGCCTAGTGTCGTTTGACACAGAGCACTTTACAGCAACAGAAGGGTTACTCACCGCTGCTGCAAACCGATGGTAACAGCGCACCGCTACACACGCCTGTGATGTTTACCGACTCAGAGTGGGTAGCTGCGTCTCGTCTCCGCTAGCAGAGGCGGCAATGTTCCCATGGCGTGTGGTTGAGTATTCGTCCCGTCCTGTCTCGCCATTGTTACAAGGGATCGTGGGAACGCGCCTATATACTGGTGAGTGTGATGAGGGGATTTACGAGAGAAATTTGGGGATGGGGTTTGAAAACTTTGGTCAGACCCTTGCTTGAGTATAATGGTGTAGTATGGGACCCACATTATGGGAGTTGGAGGGGGTGCAATGGAGGGCAGCTAGATTTGTCTGTGGATATTACCACCACAAGCTGACACTCGATTTCAGTCATAACGGAGTGCAAACATTTCCCTCTGCAGGTAAGTATTTGGAATAAATTATAGAGGAATGAAAGAATCGTACAAAAGTTTTGCGTATTGCAAAAGATTCACTGCCATAACTGACAATAAAAATAATTTCAATCTTTTAAGCAGTGAATATTGAAAGATTTGTGGCATGGATGGGGATGTTAAGCCAGGCAGTCATACCCAGTTGAATAGCCAATTGTACCCTCATGCTATCAACATGTACACAGATGTACACCGAGAGTACTATTGAAAGGTTTTTTTTTATTCTTAACTATACTCACTTTTCAATAATGATTCAGATAATTTAGACAACTTATTACAACATTTAGTGTTGGAAGTCGCCGGCTCAATTCACGATATCGGACATATTTTCTTAGTCCTCTTCAAGTAATACTACTATTTGGCAAAGCTTTGCTAGGACGTATTTGGATGCAATATGAAACTGTAAGTCGCATATATACAGAAGGAATACGCACATAGCGTGTTTGGTGAACGGTTAACGTTCTAGCCTCGCATTCGGGAGGGCGTGGGTTCGAATCCCCGTCCGGGCCACCAGATTTGGGTTTTCCATGGTTTCCCCAAATCACTCCAGGCGAATGCCTGGATGCTTCCTTCAAAAAGGCCATGGCCGAATTCCTTCCCGTTCCTTGTCCCCAGTCCCATCCCACCTCTAATGACCTTAGCCGTCGACGAGGCGTAAAGCCATAAGTAAAAAAAAAAACTACAAAAAAGTTAATAGACGAAGGTGGATTATGCTGCAAATTTTCCTTTGCTTTTTACTAGCTTACAACCTCCTACGGTGGAACGTTAATCAAAATTGAGATTATTTTCTCCTGTCATCAGAATTTGATTATTTTACGAAAAGCAAATTAGGCGCAAATGTGGTTATGATATACCTCACCTAAATTCACTGCGTCATTTTTTATATTGTCTATTTTATTCATGGTCCTATAATTTATAAAGTGATCCGCGATGCAAATACCCCCGGCAGTGCTCGAACCAGACCCCACCCCAATGAAGGGTAACTAACCCCAACTAGCTTTCCATTGGGGGAACAAACTGGCCAATAGAAATGCTGCAAAATAACACCCCCAGTACGGAATGTTCCATTGAGTTCAACCCTAGTGCATATTCCTATGAGGGTATTGCTTTGTCATTTATTTTCCTCAATGTCTCCACTGATTCAATGCAATCCTCCATCCCTTCCTATCTTGCGCTAACCTCTTCATCTCTACATACCCCTTACAACCCACGTCCTCAATTATCTGCTTCATATATTCTAATCTCTGTCTTCCTGTACAGTTCTGTTCCCTCCACTAACAAATTAACCAATCCAGCATGTCTCAAAATACGACCTACCAGCCTGTCTCTTCTTTCCGTAAGCTTCTTCCACAAACTTCTTTTCTCACCCATCATTTCCAAAACTCGTTCATTTCTTACTTTGTCTGTCCACTTAATTTTCAACATTCTTCTGTAGCACCACATTTCAAATGCTTCAATTTTCCTTCTTTCTGGTATTCCTAAAGTACATGTTTCGCTACCATAAAGTGCTGTGCTCCACACATAGAGTTTTAAAAAGTTCTTTCTCATTCCTAGATCAATGTTTGAAACTAAAAAAATTCTCTTTTTCATGAAGGTTCGTTTTGCTAGTGCTATTCTGCTTTTAACATCATTCCTGCTTCGGCCATCGGTTGTAATTTTGCTTCCCAAGTAACAGAATTCACTTTCTTCTTCTATTGTATCCGATCTTATTTTTATATTTAATCTACTAGTATTAGTGTCATTTCAACTACATTTCATCACTTTTGTCTTGCTTTGATTTATATTGACTACAAAATCTTCCTTCAGTATTTTGTTCTTGCCATTCAGTAACTTCTCAACATCCTCTGCCTGTTCTGCTAACAAGACAATGTCGTCAGCAAATCGTAGCATACTGATTTTTTCTCCCTGAACACGTATGCCACACGAAAATTTTTCTCTTACTTTCTTTACTGCTTCTACCTACAATATGAATATTAAGGGGGATAGACTACAACCTTGTCTCACACCCTTTTTAACTCATGCATGTCTCTCGTGATTCTCTACTTTTATTACAGCTACTTGATTCTTATATAGTTTATAAAGTATTCTTCTATCTCGGTATTTTAGACCTGACTTTGAAATTTTGAACATTAATAACGAGGTACGTACTGTGTTTGATGCGTGAACTGGTTTCGGAAAGTTGCGGACGTATATCGGTCGTTTGAGAGGTATTGGTTGAGTTTGGGCAGTTCGACAACGCTGTCCCGGTTAGCCATGCTGGAATGTCGGCAGGTAGATTCCTTGAAGGTCATCCCAGGTAAGGGCAACCCAAGTCTCACGGTACGAAATTTCCGCTCCTACAATGGTGCCTTAAGGGAAAGCGCCCATATACAGGCCCCTAAGCAAAATCGTTAGTTCTAAAAAAAAAAATGGTTTAGATTTATAAATAAATTTAAAAAACTTGTGCATGTGTTAGTGTGTACACATGCCAGATGTGAAATTTTATGTATTTTTATCTTTGTAATTTTTTGTGTCTCTTTCCCACTTAATGATGACGAACAATGATTGCATCTGTACAATACATAGGGATTTTGTCTATGTTATTCTCGTAAATAAATGAAAATTACTGCATCTAGCCATAGTCGGTATTCTGTAATTAGAGCTTTTATATCGTAGAACATTTGGGTCTAGTTTACACCGCGATACAGTGAATGTACAGGGTGATTATAATTAAAGTTGAAGTTTCAAAACGCTCTAAAAAACGAACCACCGATTAGAATGACGTCAAAATTGAACTGCGTATTATTGAAGAAGGAGGAAAGAACATGAAAGAAAAAAAAAATAGTTCCTAATTTTAGCGACAGATGGCGCTGTAAGCATCAGAATTTTGTCTACGAATGACAAATCGTAAAACTTATCCCGTCAGATGGAAATGGGTTTCGTCCGTCCACAGAATTTTCCATGGCCAATCATTGTCCGATTCCCAAGAAATTCCAAAGCAAAACCCTCTCTTGCTGGCAGGTCAGAAGGAAACGACTCCTGCACATGGCAAATTTTTTACGGATAGCATTGCAGGATGTTTCGTAGAATGTTATGCACCGTGCCCACAGGCTAGGGATGGCGATCTGAGTTCGATTAATCGAAGAATCGATCTTTTGGACCAAAAAAATCGATTTTTTAAATCGATTTATAGTACTGAATCGATCCAGTGAATCGACATTTCAGCCGTGAAAATCGAATATGAAAAAGTACTTACTACATGTAATGAATGCACTTGCACATGAAAGTCAGGGATTAAACGAAGAATTTAAACACTATTTATCGCAAACATCGCAAGTGATGAGCGGAACCTCTTGGATCCTAGTAGACTGGACAGAATGTTGTTTCTGAAAGGTTGGACATTAAGCACTGGGAACTGTAAACTATATCATTTCAAAACTGTAACCAACAAAGTTGTGAAATAAATATCTTATTGTACACCTGTTACTTTTATTCAGTTGTAAAAAATACTTTAATTAGTTTAAAGATGATAAAAGATTGATTATTATGGTGTCATTTTTGTTTTCCAAGGTTGGAATTATAATCAAAATACGAACACGAAAACTAATTTTTAGAAAATCGATCTTTTAGACCGATTTTTTGTGAATCGATTTATCAAATTTCGATTCGAATCTATTCAAGAATCGATATTTTTCGGAAAGAATCGCCAACCCTACCACAGGCCTGTCCAATGTTAGGGCAATTCGTGCACTGCATGGTTGCACAACACCGCTCGACGCCTCCTCAACTGCTGTGGCCACTTCAACTACCGCCGAACCACATCTTTTCCTTCCTCTACGAGACTGCACATCGAACGAACCTGAATTTTCGAATATTTCCATCATTTTCACCAGACCCATGACAGTTACCGGTCCAACTCCTTTTTTCATACCCCTGAGGGTCCTGAACTTCTGTAGATCTACTGGTGCAGAATCACCGTTCATGTTCTTTCCCCCTTCTTCAATAATACGCCGTTCAATTTTGACGTCATTCTAATCAGTGGTTCGTTTTTTAGAGCGTTTTCAAACTTTAACTTTAATTATAATCACCCTGTATTATTGCGCTGGTTTAGTACAGTTGCAGTTCATGCTGATGAAATTAACTGTGATAATTTATGCTATTCTAACTTGCTGACGTAGAAAATGTCGTTATTTCAAGAAATATAGTTTGAAATGCATTTTATGTGTGTGTGCATCGTTTGATTTTGTAGCGGCAATATCAGCGGAGATTGTGGTTAGGTTAAAACGGAGCATAGACTAGACTATTCTTGTTACAGCATAGAGAATGAGGAATTTAGATATTATTAGTAATTAATAAACTGCTTTCATGAGCGCCATGTTAGTCACAACGAGTATCGCGACGTAAACTAATGCTCAACATCTTGGGCAGTATTATCTGATAACCACCGAGCGTGGTGGTGTAACGGTTAGCGTTCTGGCCTCGCATTCGGGGGGACGCAGGTTGGAATCCCCGTCCGGGCATCCAGATTTGTGAATTCCACAGTCTCCCGAAATCACTCCAGGCGAATGCCGGGACACTTCCTTCAAAATGCTATGGCCGATTTCCTTCCCGTTCCTTGTCCCCAGAGCTTTCCCGCCTCTACTGACCCCGATGTCGACGAGGCGTAAAGTAAAAAAAAAAAAAAAAAATCTGATAACCGTTCTTACGTTAACGGGTTGAACTCCGGTTTTGGCTCATAGTTAAAAAAAAAAAACCTGATATATCTACAAGAGTTGATCAAATGAAAAGGTACGAAACGACGTAAAAACGTAACAGTTAAATATTTGCATATTCCGCCATGGAAGAACGTAGCGAGACATCTCGGGATGCGATTGGATCAAAACAGTAGAGGACTGTAAACAGCTGCAGGGTGTTCTAGACAGGATATCTAGGTCAACATGGGATGAAGATAAATGCAAAGAAGAGTCAGCTTATTATCTATCCAGAAAAAAACTAAATGTTGATTATGATTATTTTTAAGGTGGGGAAAGAATTGCTTGCTGAAGACTTGAAATGTAAATATCTTGTCATTACGTTTGAAAACAAGCTTAATTGGGCAGGACGCATTGGACAGGTGGTAGGAAAAGGTTTCAAAATTCTGCACTTGTTGGAGAGAGTGATGAGGGGATGTACGAGAGAAGTAAAGGAATTGGGTTACTAAATTATCGCAGAATGCAATCAGTAACAGATATGATAAAGGAGCTGGAATGGGATTCATTGCAAGACAGGAGGAGGATGAGGAGGGTCATGGGAGTGTACAGGGCGTATACTGGCGATGAGGCATGGAAAGATATTAGTGTAAGAATTAAAAGTAATGCATGTAAGGGAAAAGATGATCATGACCACAAATTGGCACTCGATTTCAGGCACAAGGGTGTGGGGAGATTTTCATTCGTAGGTAAGGGTGTCAGGGATTGGAATAAGTTGCCAAGAGAAATGATGAATAATTTACCAAAAACGCTAAAAGAATTTAAAGTTGAAATCAGTAGAGAGAAAAAGTTAGGTGGGAAAAGGAAAAGTGGATGTGTAGGATTTTGCCACCGGAGAAAGCGCCCCATCGCAAATATATTAGAAATTAAATTAAACTATGTCATTCCCACCAGTCAACAGCGTGTTACGAAAATTTTCCTACGCTAGATTTGAACACATACCAAGGAAGTTAGAAATGTGTGTACGTGTGTGTGTGGGGGGGGGGGGGTGAATTTCGGGCACTTTACCTTACTGTTGCTTGTTGGCTAGGACAATAAACTCGAAAGAAAAACATTTCAGTCATTTTTATTACAGGGAAATGTGTTCGAGAAGGCAATGGCGCCCAAATAAACGACAGTTTCTGTCGAAGTAATTTCAAACTTCAATAACTCGTCTAAAAATAGACATAACGACGCAGTATTGGTATCGTTTTAAAGAGGAAGACTGGGAGTTTGTTTAAGTACCAAAACGACATTTGTGGAAGTCGGAAGTTGCGAACTACGCACGCGTAAAGTACACCTATGATTTTCGACTTTGCGGATTCTACTTGTGTACGTAAATGGGATCATATCTCGGAAACTAATTAACTTATCCGAGTGAACAAAGCGTTGTTTTGAAGAGAAAAGAATGTGTTACAACCCGTCCTGGCTTCATGTCTGTATCTGAAAAACTAAAATAGATACGAGGCACTAAATTTGAAAAAATTTAAAAATCTCGCGATTTTCTTAAAATGTGGCGATAAATGACGGCAAAGTACAATCAGAATTACTAAAATCTTGCATGAAGGTGTAGAGCCAAACTTTACAAAGAGAATGACACAAATAACGCAGGACACAAACTCAAAACAAAGCACAATATCTGCAACAAATACGATTTGAAATTTTCCGGATTCGACACGAGCAGATAAACGGGTCATATTTAGGAAACTAGTCATCCAATCCAAGTAAACCCAGCATTGCTTAGAAGAGGAGAGTATGCGTTATAATTCAACCTGGTTCCAAATCTGTATCTAAAAAACTAAAATAGATACGAGGCACTGGATTTGAGAAAGCTTAAAAATCTCGCGATTTTCTTAAAATGTCGCTGTACATGACGGCAAAGTACAATCAGAATCACAAAAATCTTGCATGAAGGCATAGAGCAAAACGTTACAAGGAGAATGATACCAAAAATGCCTGGCATCAAACTAAAACAAAGCGGAATATGGGCAACATATACAATTTTAAACTTTCTGGATTCGACACGACTACATAAACGGGTTCATATTTAGGAAACTTATCATCTAATCCAAGACAACCCAACATTGTCTTGAAGAGGAGTTTATGGGTTATAATTTAACCTGGTTCCAAATCAGTATTTCAAAAACTTAAAAAGATACTAGACAGGAAATTTCAAAAAGTTTGAAAATCTTGCAATTTTTTTTAAAAAAATGTCGCCATACATGACGGCAAAGTAAAATCAGAATTACAAAAATCTTGCATGGAGGCGTAAAGAAAAACATTACAAAGCCAATGAAACCAATAACGCCAGGTTCGAACCCAAAACAAAGCCGAATTTAGGCAACATATACGATTCGAACCCGACAGCATAAAGGGGATCATATTTAGGAAACTAATCATCCAATCCAAGTCATCCCCAGCATTTTTTCGAAGATAAGAATATGTTTATATGTCAATATGATTCCCAATCAGGACGCTATGAATCTGACAAAGTTTAAAAATTTGGCGATTTTCTTAAAATGTCTCAATTTATGGGGGCAGAGTACAACCAAAACTACAGAAAACTTGCTTGAAGACGGAGAGCACAAAGTTACAAAGAGAAACCAAAAACTGCGAACACAAACCCAAAACAAAGCGTAATATAGACAACATATGCTGCACATGTTCAGCCTCGGGCGGGTATGAATATGGATTTGATTTTTTATTATTATACTAGCCTCAAGTCTTGATCGTAGTATTATGGAAATTCATTTTTTATTTGCTGTTGCCCAACTAAATAGAATCGTTGTTAGAAAATGCTCATAACCTTGATTTTGTAATGTACATATTTTGGTTACAGTTTACATAGTTGGCACTTCTACTGAACTAATGAAGTATGGAACCAATGAAATTTTATATAAAAATAGACGTGTGTTTCCCTATATTTCACTTTTCAGCCACCACTACCTAGCACAGATCACTGGTCTTTGTGTTTGGAAGTAGCATAGAGTTTCTTGTCGTGTACAACGTTGGCCGAATGTCGATAGCTGTGGGTATGTGGGAAATATGATGATTAAAGTTGAGCAATGCAGGGCATTTTCGTATTTCAACCAAAGACATGTGTCTCCGTATATGTCACTCTGCTGCCACAACCACATAGCATAGACCATTGTTGTTTGTGTGTGGTAGTGGTATCGTGTCTCTTATCGAGTACTATGGTGGTTAGATGTCTGTAGCTATGGGGGTGTGGGAGATATGGTGGTTGAAAGTGGTCGACCTGCGGCACTTTCATATTTCTACCAAAGACGTATGTGTCATGGTGTATCACTTTTCAGCCAAAACTATATAGCGCGGATCACTGGCGTTTGTGTGTGGTAGTAGCACAGAGTCACCCGTCGATAACAACGTTGGCCGAATTTCAGTAAATGTGGTAGTGTGGGAGATATGGTGGTTGAAATTGGTCGATCAAGGATATTTTCGTATTTCATCCAAAGACATGTCTGTCCGTATATTTTACTTTGCTGCCTGAACTACATAGCGCAGATGACTGGCGTCTGTGTGTGGTAATAGCATCGAGTCTCCCATCGTGCACTATGGTGGTTAGATGTCTACAGCTGTCAATACAAATTCTTTACAAACACGAACGAAGTCGTGGGTACCAGCTAGTTAAAAATAAACTAGAAACCCCCAATATCTTTTGCTATACCTCGTAATATCAGTTTTGTTTCTGGACCGAGCGTGGTGGGTGAGTGGTAACGCTCTGGCCTCACATTCGGTAGGACGCGGGTTCGAATCCCCGTCCGGGCATCCAGATTAGGGTATTCCATGGTTTCCCCAAATCACTCCAGTAATATTCCAGGATGGTTACTTCGTAAGTCCATGACCGAATTCCTTCCCGTTCCTTGTCTCCAATCCCAGAAGGTCTCTAATGACATCGACGTTGACGAGGCGTAAAACCACAAGTAAAAGAAAAATCTGGTCCAGGTAGCATTCATCTCGATAAATATGGAACTACTGTACTTCCATTTGCATGAAGTAATAACTTCAGTAACATATAGCTTATTTTTAAAAAAAAAATCTTTCTTTTTTTTACGTCTCGTTGACAGTTGGGAAAGGACTGTGGCAGAGAAACGGGAAGTAATTCGGCAATGGCTTCCTGAACGAACCATCCCGGCATTGGACTGGAGTGATTTGGGGAAACCATGGAAAATCAAATATGTATGCCCGGACGGTGATTCGAACCCGCGTCCTCCCGAATGTGAGGGCAGAGCGTTCCCACCACATTCAATCGTTTTTTTTTTATTCTAATGGATTTATCCACAATAAGTGTTATCTGGATATTCTGAATCGTTTATGCGGCAGTCTTCTTCAAATTCGAACATCCGGGACATCAAACCGCCTACGATAAGACGATGCAATCGGCCAATATAATAAGATCTGTCACAACTTGGATCTGCCCATCCACAACCAGGGCCGGCGTTAGGGAGGGGTAAGCGGGGTAAAAGTACCCGGGCCCGAGCCCCCAAAGAGGGCTCTGCGGCGAGGGTGTCTAGCTAAATAGAAACCAAACATAAAAAACTTTTCTAAAAAGGTGTTATTTGATTTTTTGGATTAAAATTTTCTGCCTGTATCCAAAAACTCAAAGTTTAAAGTAAAAAAAAAAAAAAAAATCGGGGTTGGGGGGGGGGGGACTGAGAACACTTATCCGGGGCCCCAGAATCCTAGCGCCGGCCCTGTCCACAACGACATGGTAACCCAATTTCAGAGTTAAATCAAGAAGTCTAAGCATAAAAACTGCAAAACCGATTACATCTAATAATTTTAACGGGAGACAAGCGTGGATATTGGAGTGGATAGCCTCAGCCCCACCAGAATGGCACAACCAATCAACAGGCACTAAAGGGACTCGACCTTCCTCTCAAGACCTGGGCAGCTCTTAACAGAGTTAGGTGTGGCCATGGCAGATCTGATTCAGCTCTGCACACATGGAGAAATGAGAGATTCACCGAATTACGACTGTGGTGAGGAAAAACAAACCATATACGAGGCGTATTTTTTAAGTAAGTATCGTTTTGTCACACCGTGGCTGCAGCGCTACGGTCGGCGTTCCGCGCATGCGCACTGGGTGCCTGCATCTCTTGCCTACGCACTGACGCCATTACAGTCTAATTCTTCCTTGTTTACGTTGTTCACTGAGTGTTTAAGATGCCTCCGATAATCGTGAGTCCCGCCGACTGAGAAGTACGGGCTGTTATAAGATTTCTTTGTGCTAAAGGCCTAAAACCGATCGATATTCATCGTGAGATCTGTGCAGTTTACGGACAAAACATTATGAGTGATGGAATGGTGAGAAAGTGGGTGACAGCATTTAAAGATGGCCGCACAAATGTGCATGATGAACAACGGAGTGGGCGTCCTTCGGTCGTTAATGAAAGTTTGGTGCAGAAAGTGGACAATAAGGTGAGAGAAAACAGACGCTTTACGATTTCCTCCTTGTGTGATGACTTTCCTAATGTTTCTCGTAGTGTTTTGTATGGCATTATGACCGAGCACTTGCATTACCGAAAACTGTGCTCACGTTGGGTACCGAAAATGTTAACGGATGTGCACAAAACCAAACGTTTAGGCAGTGTATTGACTTTCCTTGAGCGGTACCACAAAGATGGTGATGATTTCTTGAGCCAAATTGTTACGGGCGATGAGACATGGGTGGCCTACGTCACACCTGAATCAAAGCAACAGTCCATGGAATGGCGGCATTCAGATTCACACAAAAAAGTGAAGTTCAAGCAAACGATTTGTGCCCGGAAAATCACGTGCACAGTTTTTTGGGACAGAAAAGGAGTATTGCTCGTGGAATTTGTGCCTCGTAATGAGACAAGCAATCCAGCAGCTTATTGTGAGACATTGAACAATCTGCGCCGTTCAATCCAGAACAAAAGGCGTGGCAAGTTGAGCAAGGGCATCGTTTTGCCGCATGACAATGCCCGTCCACATGTGGCTAATCAGACCAAAGATCTCATCACATCTTTTCGATGGGGAGATCATCCTCCGTACAGCCCTGATCTGGCGCCCAGTGACTACCATCTGTTCCTGCACTTGAAGAAACACCTGGGCGGTCAGCGTCTTGAAGACGATAACGAAGTCAAACAGTTGTGATGCAGTGGTTAACAAGTCAGGCGGCAGACTTCTATGAGGAGGGTTTTCAAAAACTGGTACTACGTTATGATAAGTGCCTCAATATTGAAGGGAATTATGTAGAAAAGTAGAGTAAGGTACAGGCTTTCATGTAAAAATAAAGTTATTGATATATATTTGCACGTCTTTTTTTAATTTCAAAACGGTACTTACTTAAAAAACATGCCTCGTATCAATCACGTGAGCTTTGATTGCCCGCTTCGAGCCTTCAGGAAATCACCAATAGACTTTGTAGATATTTCGAATGAAGCTCTACATTGGCTGCACTATTTCGATTTTGAATTTTAATTATAATTTAATGTTACATTTTATTAGTGTGAACAATTGTATATAACTGTATTACTGATTATGTGCTATGGCCATAAGATAAATAAATAATGTACTCTGATAGCGTATCATGTTGGCATTATTACGAGCGTAGGCTGAAAATAAATGCACACATGCTTGTAGAACACCAACGACAACCGATAGCATGATCGGGAAAAAAATACATTAAAACACAATTCTTAAGCTTCAAAATCATCAGGATTGAAGTCGTCGAATTCATGCAGCATATTTTGAAAAGCAGAAGTATGGAGAAGTGCTGTTTCTAGTGCTATATGAACAGCATGCTTTTGTCGAATTTTTAATCCTTGAAAAAGTGGCTCATATTGAGATTTTAGTTTGTTTATGGCGACGATGCCGTTGATTGGTCTACTGTAAATCGATAGGCAGTGAAATTTCGTGATTGCGAGCCTGGGAAAGTAAAAATTGCTGACGAAAACCGTAGCGTACATTACTGTCACAGACGATAAACATCGCAAACTCGTCAACGATTTGATTCAAAATGCCCGGCGAATCACTCAAAAGCGTATCGCCAACCATATTGCAACATCTAAGGAATATGTCAGCTTCAATATTGAACAACGATGGGAAAACTGAAATTTGAACCGATTCCACACCTTCCTTACTCTCCTGATCTTGCGCCTGGCGATTTTTATTTTTTTCCTATACTCAAGAAAGACGTCAAGGGTAATCATTACATCATGGACGATGAGGTCAAGGTAACTGTCAAATCCATCATTCCAGAAAAGTCGGAAGAACTATAATAAACGCAATAAAAATAAAATCTTGTTACACGGTTGGAAGAAATGTGTTAAACTTAACGGAGACAATGAAGAAAAATAAATACACGATTTTGGAACATAGTTTTACTTTAATGTACTTTTTGTCAGATCTTGCTATTTATTTTCATTAGTGTCCTACAAGTATATGTGCATTTCTTTCCAGCCTATTCTCGTATTATTATAAATATAATTGTAATCGAATGCATGCTCAAAAGGCAATTCCCTCAATCACCACCATTTTATTATTTTTTTCTTTTTTTTCTGTCATTAGTCTTTCGACTGCTTTGATGCAATCCTCTATCCCTTCCTATCTTGCGCCAACCTCTTCATCTCTACATACCCTTACAACCAACGTCCTCAATTATCTGCTTCATATATCCTAATCTCTGTCTTCCTCTACAGTTCTGTTATCTCCACTAACAAATTAACCAATCCAGCATGTCTCAAAATATGACCTACCAGCCTGTCTCTTCTTTCTGTAAGCTTCTTCCACAAACTTCATCCAAAACTCGTTCATTACATACTTTATCTGTCCACTTAATTTTCAGCATACTTCTGTAGCACCACATTTCAAATGCTTCAATTTTCTTTATTTCCAGTATTCCTAAAGTCCATGTTTCGCTACCATAAAGTGCTGTGCTCCACACATAGAGTTTTAAAAAGTTCTTTTCTAAGTCCTAGATCAATATTTGAAACTAAAAGGTTTCTCTTTTTCATGAAGGCTCTTTTTGCTAGTGCTATTCTGCTTCTAACATCATTCCTGCTTCGGCCATCGGTTGTAATTTTGCTTCTCCTATTGCGTCTGATCCTATTTTTATATTTAATCTACTGTGACATTTTATTACTTTTGTCTTGCTTTGATTTATATTCAGTCCAAAATCTTCCTTCAGTATTTTGTTCATGCCATTCAGTAACTTCTCAATATCCTCAGCCTGTTCTGCTAACAATACAATGTCATCAGCAAATCGTAGCATACAGTATTTTTCTCCTTCAACACTTATGGCAGATTCTAATTTCTCTTTCATTTCCTTTATTTCTTCATCTACATACAAGTTGAATTTTAACTTATGCATGTCTCTCATGATTCTCTACTTTCATTACAGCCACTTGATTCTTATATAGTTTATAAAGTAGGTCTATTATTATTATTTTAACTATCTTATATACTTTGAGAGTTAAATTCCCTCCTCCATCTATATATGCGATTTACGAATTTTAATTTTCCCTTCCCGTTATTCGGGTGGAATGAAAGTGACAACACTATTTTTTACTTCCAGAAAGTTTAAACGGCATTGTAAATGTTTCCCCGTGGGATGTATAGGGTGTCTGGGTTGTCCATGTTGCAACACTGGGTCTGGATTTTCGGCTGGGGAAGGGAACGGCTATTGTAATGTAAACAGGCATCTGCTACACCCCAATTGGGTGGGCCAATCATATGCCGCTGAAACCGCCAAACCTAACACCTACCTAGTCGTAGATATCTACCTAGGATGGCGATATCACTAAGGATTGCAATCCCGCAGTGTTTTTGATAGTATTAGGTAGAACAAGATGTTCAAAATTATAGAGAAGTCGGTTCTAAAATACCTTGATACAATCTATATAAGAATCAAGTAGCTGTAATAAAAGTAGAGAATCACGAGAGACATGCATCAGTTAAAAAGGGTGTGAGACAAGTTTGTAGTCTATCCCCGTTAATATTCAACTTGTATGTAGAAGAAGCAATAAAGGAACTGAAAGAGAAATTTGATTGTGGCATAAGAGTTCAGGGAGAAAAAATCAGTATGCTACGATTTGCTGATGACATTGTCTTGTTAGCAGAGAGGGCTGAGAATATTGAGAAGTTAATGAATGGCAAGAAAAAAATAAACCAAAGACAAAAGTGCTGAAGATATAGCAGAAATGATACCAATACTAGTAGATTAAATATAAAAATAGGATCGGATACAACAGGAGAAGTAAGTGAATTCTGTTATTTGGGAAGCAAAATGACAACAGATGGCCGAAGCAAGAATGATGTTAAAAGCAGAATAGCCCTAGCAAAAAGAGCCTTCATGAAAAAGAGAAATCTTTTAGTTTCAAATATTGATCTAGGAATTAAAAAGAACTTTTTAAAACTCTTAGTGTGGAGCACAGCACTTTACGGTAGCGAAACATGGGCTTTAGGAATACCGGAAAGAAGGAAAATTGAAGCATTTGAAATGTGGTGCTACAGAAGAATGCTGAAAATTAAGTGGACAGACAAAGTACGAAATGAACGAGTTTTGGAAATGATGGGTGAGGAAAGAAGTTTGTGGAAGAAGCTTACAGAAAGAAGAGACAGGCTGGTAGGTCATATTTTCAGACATGCTGGATGGGTTAATTTTTTAGTGGAGGGAAAGAACTGTAGAGGAAGACAGAGATTAGAATATATGAAGCAGATAATTGAGGACGTGGGTTGTAAGGGGTATGTAGAGTTGAAGAGGTTAGCGCAAGATAGGAAGGGATGGAGGATTGCATCAAACCAAAAATAAGAAAAAATGGACGAAGTTTCTAAGAATACGAAAAAAGGAGAAATATTTAACAATTGGTTTGAAGAGACAGCACGGGTGGAAGGGGAAAATATCACCACATAAATAGATCAATCTTTGATAGTAAATTATTTCTCTTATTCACGAAGGCTCTTTTTGCTAGTGCTATTCTGCTTTTAACATCATTCCTCCTTCGGCCATCGGTTGTAATTTTGCTTCCCAAGTAGCAGAATTCACTTACTTCTCCTATTGCATCCGATCCTATTTTTTATATTTAATCTACTAGCACTGCTATCATTTCTACTACAATTCATCACTTTTGTCTTGCTTTGATTTATATTTAGTCCAAAATCTTCCTTCAGTATTTTGTTCATGCCGTTTAATAACTTCTCAATATCCTCAGCCCTCTCTGGTAACAAGACAATGTCGTCAGCAAATCGTAGCATACTGATTTTTGTTGTATCCTTCCAACACTTATGCCACATTCAATTTTTTTCCCACTTTCTTTATTGCTTCTTCTACATACAAACTGAATAATAACGGGGATAGACTACAACCTTGTCTCACTCTCTTTTTAACTGATGCATGTCTCTCGTGATTCTCTACTTTTATTACAGCCACTTGATTCTTATATAGTTTATAAAGTATTCTTCTATCTCGATATTTTAGACCTGACTTCTTTAAAATTTTGAACATCTTGTCCCACCTAACATTATAAATAGCTTTTTCTAAATCAACAAACGTCATAAAACTATCTTTGTTTTTCTTGATCCATTCTTCAAGTATTAATCTTAAAGCCAGAATTGCTTCCCTTGTACCGCGGTTTTTCCTAAACCCAAACTGATTTTGAACTACTATCTCTTCTACTTTCCTCTCCATTCTTTTGTACATTATTCTAATCAGTAATTTTGAAACATGTGATGTTAATAGCTGAGTTGGTACCTAACAAATCCCTGATAGCAATAACAGAATCATCAACAAGAAATACCACAACTGTTGCTTGTGAATTACACTGGTCACCAAACACATTATGACCGCCTACTTACTAGCATATTCGTCCACCTTTTGAACGCAATACAGCAGTGATTAGGCGTAGCATGGATTTTACAAGTCCTTGGTAGGCTGCCAGACGTATCTGACACCAGATTTCTACGCACAGGTCAGGAAATTCCCTTAAATTACGGGCTGGTGGTTTGTGGGCGCGGCGGCTGGGAACGAGCATCTCTTAAACCGCGAGGCTGGTCGGCTGTTCGCGTGCTACTGTAGTGAGCATCTATGGTAAGTGTTTGATGGACGGTGAAACCACGAGTAGGCGACAATGTGGTGGACGTCCACGCCTCATCACAGAACGTGGAGGTCGGAGGCTTGCCCGCTCTATAATGGAGGATAGGGGGTGATCTATGGGAGAATCGTGATTCTTGTGTTCTGAATCACTTCTGGACGCACCAGAATTGTACTCTTCCGTCAGATCTGCCACAGATCACCCCCTATCCTGCTTTACAGCGCGGGCAAGCCTCCGACCTCCACGATCTGTGATGAGGCGTGGACGTCCACCACCTTGTCGCCCAGTCGTGGTTTCACCGTCCTTCAACCACTCTGCATAGATGCTCACTACAGTAGCACGCCAACAGCCGACCAGCCTCGCCGTTACCGAGATGCTCGTTCCCAGCCGCCGCGCCCATAAAACCCTGGCCCGTAATTTAAGGAAATTTCGTGACCTGTGCGTACAAATCTGGTGTCAGATACCTCTGGAAGCCTACCAAGGACTTGTAGAATCCATGCAGCGCCGAATCGCCGCTGTATTGCGTTCTAAAGGTGAACCAATATGCTAGTAAGTAGATGATAATAATGTTTTGGCTGATCAATGTATATTGCGATGAGACTGAAAATAAAGTGTAGGAGTACAATAAATGAAAAACTGCAACTAACTACCCATTAGGTTTATAACTGAAGGTGTACAATAGAGAAGGAACACTTAAGCGATAAAAACGCGTTTTACTCGAAAAAAATCAATCCTTCAGCTAGAGCTTCGAAGGGTACTGTATGATATTGTTGAGTTTTCTTTTCTGTTGACTTCATCCTTCGTCGACGTCATTAGAGGCGGGAACGGCAAGGAATTTGGTCATGATAGTTTGAAGGAACCATCCCCGCAATTTTACCTGGTATAGTTTCTGAAATACCCAAATCTGGACGGCTGGATTCAAACCCGCGTCCTCCCGAATGCGAGGCCAGAGTTTTACCACTCTGCCACCACGCTCGTGAGAAAAATTGAGATACAATAACATAAAACTTACTCTATTATTGTTATTATAAGGAACATTATGTATTTATACACCATATTGATCTTCATTTTATTGTATCCACAACTTTTCGTTTATTTTGTAAATTTTTTCGTTTCTCTTTTTCCCTTCTAGTAGTTTGGTCGTAGGATTTTTTATTCCTTTTCTGTTTCATCCAATTCACTATCTGAATTCACCTTTTTCTACATCCTCTCTTTCCAGTAGTTTATAATCATATTTATTTCCTTCTTTCAATTTCTGTCATCCTTTTCAATTTTTGCTGGAAACAAATGTATTCTCTTTTGCCTCTGAAAACATTTCTGTCCTTCCCTGGCAATTTACTGAAACGCGTGTATCTTTGTCATTTAATAATCGCAGAAGAAATGAAATGAGGGGATATACACAAGAAGAGTTTCATGTATTCGGTATGTTACTAAGCATTTTCGCATTAAAATAAAAATGTTAATACATAAGACCGCCGATATATACGGAAAAAAGGTACGTGTAGTTTATGTTCCTGCACAAGTCCACTACGGCAAAGAACCTCCAAAAAAGGACACCCGTTTCAGAACAGACGCACCGCCCTCCGAAACACAAAGGGCCTGGGGTGCAGGACTCAAACCAGTTGGGGAGGAATCCCGCAGGATCGGGAATTTTTTACACTGCTACGGTGGCCCTAACAAAGGGACCCCAAACCGAACAACCGTTACGAATCAGGGAAACCGCCTCCAGCGGAAAAATGCCCTTTTGTGAGGTTTACTATGCAGGGTACAGGGGTATAAAACAGTAACGTCAGGACGAAATCCTTCCGAATCGAAAAACAGCCACAGTTAAAATTTAAATTATTATTTACAGTCAAAATACTTCTATGGTCTCAATTATATCAGACGGACTGGGACCAAAAAAATTGAGAAATGTCTCTGAGATTTTGAAGCAAGTTCTGCCAGAAACTTCTACTCCCACGTCCTCGAAAATAAAATCCGTTTACCCCATGGACAATGATTTCGCTGGGAATCTACCATATGGGAAACTAAGGAACTGGAATTGGGAGAAAGAAGCCAGGATACGGCTAAATTAGCCCTACTCTTCCAAAAGACACCTCAATAAACTCTCCACCCAATCAACGTACTCACTTCGTACGCAATGTGGTCGGGTTTGGGATTTAAGCCAGAACTTTGGTGCAAAATCTGGTGATTTCACCCACTCTCCTACCCTGTCGGGACGCGAACCAGGTAATGTCATGCAGCGGCGGGTAATTTTAAGCGAAGTTAACCCAAAATACTCACAACCGAGCGTGGTGGGTGAACGGTTAACGTTCTGGTCTCGCATTCTGGAGGACGCGGGTTCGAATCACCGTCCGGGCATTTAGATTTGGGTTTTCCATGGTTTCTCCAGATCACTCCAGGCGAATGCAGGGATGCTTCCTTCAAAAGACAATGGCCGAATTCCTTCCCGTTCCTTGCCCCAATCCCACCCCGCCTCTAATGACCTCGCTGTCTACGATGCATAAAGCCCAGTCAAAAAAAAAAAAAAAAAGTAGTAATCATTTTTCAAAGAAACGCAGTAAGTATAATTCCAGATTTTAATTAGCGTATTGAAAACTTTTGGGGGAATTTTTGAAGTTAAAACTTCTATAGGCCCGTTAGGGGATGTTTGTACTGGGATAAATCTATTAGTTTGCAACTTCCGTCACCGACATGCCATTACGTGCTGACCGTTCGACGCTTTCTGGGTTGGTTAAATCTTATGATTTCGCGTCACCAGCAAGCTGTAATAGCTATAAGCCATATGTATGTTGTGTTGCGCTAATACAGGGTGTTACAAAAAGGTACGGCCAAACTTTCAAGAAACATTCCTCACACACAAACAAAGAAAATATGTTATGTGGACATGTGTCCGGAAACGCTTACTTTCCATGTTAGAGCTCATTTTATTACTTCTCTTCAAATCACATTAAACATGGAATGGAAACACACAGCAACAGAACGTACCAGCGTGACTTCAAACACTTTGTTACAGGAAATGTTCAAAATGTCCTCCGTTAGCGAGGATACATGCATCCACCCTCCGTCGCATGGAATCCCTGATGCGCTGATGCAGCCTTGGAGAATGGCGTATTGTATCACAGCCGTCCACAATATGAGCTCTAACATGGAAAGTAAGCGTTTCCGGACACATGTCCACATAACATATTTTCTTTGTTTGTGTGTGAGGAATGTTTCCTGAAAGTTTGGCCGTACCTTTTTGTAACACCCTGTATATAACAATGAATTTTTTTTCTGCCAATGTTCTTTATACATAAAAACAGGTTTTATACAATTTTTATGAAACTTTGTGTACATGTACTTTAAAAAAATAGAAAAACATTGTTTACGTTTGATTTACAGAAACCTAAACTTCTTTTTCCCCTTAACCTTATTTACTGTCAACGTTGTTCATACAAATCCACAGTTTTTATCTGATTTTGATAGCACTCAGCACAGGTATACTTGAAAACGAGGCGGTCTGGTAGCTCGATGGTTTAGGCGGTTACTTCCGAAAGTTCTCTCTTCCGTCGTGGCTGCAAATTCCGTAGCGAACAGGGATTAGTAGGAATTATATGAGCTACGCCGGGACGTTCCGTGGTTCTGAGTCCACGTTAAACTGTAGGTCCCTGAGGAAAGGAATTGGCCTTTTCAGTTTTTGAAGTGAAAACTTCCTTAGGTGTGTTGGGTGATTTTCGGATGGGTTAAATCTTATAAGTTTGCGTCACCGACATGCTAATGATAACAGTATGTCTGCAGCGGTTTGGTGGCTCAGTGGTTAAGGTGTCTGACTGGAGAACGGAAAGTCCTCGGTTCGAATCCCTGTCTCGGCCGGGATTTTTATAGACCCTTAACCCGACCTTCACCTCTGGCACAGCTTGCTGTGTAATGTGAAGTACGCCAGAACACTTCCGTGGTTCAGATTCCACGTTAAACTGTAGGTCCCCTGTACCTGATAGCACTACCGGGTTAGGTTAAGGCGGCTAAGACAGGGGCGGAATGCGCAGCCAATAGAAACCCTGTCACCAGGTCATTACGACCACACGGAATTATTATTGTTTAGTATATCTGTAGGTCCCCTGTACCTGGCAGCACTACCGGGTTAGGTTAAGGAGGCTAAGACAGGGGCGGAATGCGCAGCCAATAGAAACCCTGTCACCAGATCATTACGACCACACGGAATTTTTATTATTTAGTATATCTGTATGTCCCCTGTACCTGGTAGGGGTGACAGGATTTCTATTGGCTGCGCATTCCGCCCCTGTCTTAGCCACCTTAACCTAACCCGGTAGTGCTACCAGGTACAGGGGACCTACAGATATACTAAATAATAATAATTCCGTGTGGTCGTAATGACCTGGTGACAGGGTTTCTATTGGCTGCGCATTCCGCCCCTGTCTTTGCCACCTTAACCTAACCCGGTAGTGCTACCAGGTACAGGGGACCTACAGATATACTAAATAATAATAATTCCGTGTGGTCGTAAGGGGGCATCCACAAATTACGTGAGGTGTTTTTTCCGGATTTCTGGACCCCCCCCCCCCTCTGGTGAGATCAGGTCCGTGAGAACCCCCCCTAGAAATCCGCACTCGAAACTTTTGTAGACCTTTTTTTTTTTTTTTTTTTTTTTAGGTCACACCCTAACTTCTTCACGAAATACCCTCCTAAAATCCACTTAGGCGCAAATTGTAGACCTTTTTTTTAGCTCTACTATCCCAAAATTTTTCGCAAAATCTCACGTGAGATTTCCGTAGACCCCCCCCTCCCCCCTGGTGAGATTTGGTGAGATTTCGCCGGACCCCCCCCCCCCCTATTTCACCTCACGTAATTTATGGACGCCCCCTAATGACCTGGTGACAGGGTTTCTATTGGCTGCGCATTCCGCCCCTGTCTTAGTCGCCTTAACCTAACCCGGTAGTGCTACCAGGTACAGGGGACCTACAGATATACTAAATAATAATAATTCCGTGTGGTCGTAATGACTTGGTGACAGGGTTTCTATTGGCTGCGCATTCCACCCTGTCTTAGCCGCCTTAACCTAACCCGGTAGTCCTACCAGGTACAGGGGACCTACAGATATACTAAATAATAATAAATCTGTGTGGTCGTAATGACCTGGTGACAGGGTTTCTATTGGCTGCGCATTCCGTCCCTGTCTTAGCCGCCTTAACCTAACCCGGTAGTGCTACCAGGTACAGGGGACCTACAGATATACTAAATAATAATAATTCCGTGTGGTCGTAATGACTTGGTGACAGGGTTTCTATTGGCTGCGCATTCCACCCTGTCTTAGCCGCCTTAACCTAACCCGGTAGTCCTACCAGGTACAGGGGACCTACAGATATACTAAATAATAATAAATCTGTGTGGTCGTAATGACCTGGTGACAGGGTTTCTATTGGCTGCGCATTCCGTCCCTGTCTTAGCCGCCTTAACCTAACCCGGTAGTGCTACCAGGTACAGAGGACCTACAGATATACTAAATAATAATAATTCCGTCTGGTCGTAATGACCTGGTGACAGGGTTTGTATTGGCTGCGCATTCCGCCCCTGTCTTAACCACCTTAACCTAACCCGGTAGTGCTACCAGGTACAGGGGACCTACAGATATATTAAATAATAATAATTCCGTGTGGTCGTAATGACCTGGTGACAGGGTTTCTATTGGCTGCGCATTCCGCTCCTGTCTTAGCCGCCTTAACCTAACCCGGTAGTGCTACCAGGTACAGGGGACCTACAGATATACTAAATAATAATAATTCCGTGTGGTCGTAATGACCTGGTGACAGGGTTTCTATTGGCTGCGCATTCCGCCCCTGTCTTAGTCGCCTTAACCTAACCCGGTAGTGCTACCAGGTACAGGGGACCTACAGATATACTAAATAATAATAATTCCGTGTGGTCGTAATGACTTGGTGACAGGGTTTCTATTGGCTGCGCATTCCGCCCCTGTCTTAGCCGCCTTAACCTAAGCCGGTAGTGCTACCAGGTACAGGGGAACTACACTTTAACGTGGAATCCGAACCACGGAAGCGTTCTGGTGTACTTCAGATTACACAGCAATTATTATTATTTTTTACTTATGACTTTACGCCTCGTCGACGGCTAAGGTCATTAGAGGCGGAATGTGACTGGGGACAAGGAACGGGAAGGAATTCGGTCATGGCGTTTTTGAAGGAAGCATCCCGGCATTCGCCAGGAGTGATTTGGGAAAAATCCAAATCTGTTTGCTCGGACGGGGATTCGAACCCGCGTCCTCCCGAATGCGAGGCCAGAACGTTAGCCATTCACCCACCACGCTCAGTATCACACAGCAAGCTGTGCCAGAGGTGAAGGTGGGGTTAGGGGTCCATGAAAATCCCCACCGAGACAGGGATTCGAACCGGGGACCTTTCGATCACCAGCCAGACACCTTAACTACCGAACCACAAGACCGCTGCAGACATACTGTTAACATTAGCACTCGTGAGATTTTATCCATCTAACGATCACCCAACGCGCCTAACCAAGTTTTCACTCCAAACAGTAAAAATCTAACTTTGTCCACAACCCGAAGGTTGTTCGAATCTTCCTGAAGGAAATGTCCCAAGCTATTGTGTCGGAGGCAGGAAGGCCAATTCCTTTCCTCAGGGACCACAGTTTAACGCGGAATCAGAACCACGGAACATCCCGGCATAGCTCATATAATCAAATACAACTCATAAAAGTTCCTACTCATCGCGGGATTTGAACCCGCAACCAGAGAGAGAACTTTCGCCTTAACCACTGAGCTACCAGACAACCTCGTTTTGAAGAAACCGTGTGCTATTTACTATCATAATCTGATAAAAACTGTGGGTTTGTATGAGAAACGGTGACAGAAATTATGGTGAGGGGGTGGGGGGAGTAGGAGAGGGTTTGCGATTCTGTAAATCAATCGCAAACAGTGTTTCTTTTATTTGTTTTAAAGTAGACATATACTAATTCCATTAAAATCGGATAAAAACTGTACGTTTACATAAAGATTTTGCGAAAAGCATCCAACGCGCATATTATACGCAACAGGTGGCATGTCGGTGACGTGACGTCACGAACACACAGATTTACCCCCGTCCAAAGTATTCACTTAAAAAATTTGCGAGTAGTAAGGCGATTTCATATTGTACGCAGTATCTCTTTCACAAAGTTGACTGAACATTGTTCGTGGAGGTTTGCACGCTAAAACGGTGTATTATTACAATAGACGCGAAATGAATTTGAAACTGTGTCATAGAAAGTTGATTTAGAACATCCGACGCATCATCTCAGCATAAGTCCACATATGAGGAGTGAAAAGTTACTAAGGATGGTGGAAGTAAAACAGAGATTGTTGCATATATGAAGTAAAAATTCGCTTCAATAAGAGTGTAAACCTACTCACATCCAACAAAATCAGTTTTACGTTAAGTAATACTAATACAGACCATCAACCCACCACGATACAGACAGACATGGGAATAATGAACATAAACAACCACAAGAAACACTTGCTCACACTCCAGGAAAGTTACCACATCCACAAAGCCGTCGGATTAAAGCAAAATGTACTTAACGAAGTCACGCATTTAACGAATGAAACACTGTTCCAAACACTGAAGAATAATCCTGACAAACGAAGAGAATACACAAAGCAGTAAATCACATCTCTTATAATACACAAACAGAGACATAATTTAATAACAACACAGACACAGATGTTACAACATAACGAAGAAGAAGTTGGCACCACTGTACACAAATGTAAATAGTCAGGAACGTGATTTGTGATATTCAATATAAGAAAAAAGTGCTAAAAGCAAGAAACACATTACAATAGTGACCTCAAAAGTGGAATAGGAGTGATGAGAAAACCAACACCAAATCGGGCTGTTCCTGATCAATATGTAATTGTCGTAACCAAAAATTCGTAAGTAGAATGTACCTTGTAAATATTTAATTGTATATAGCAATGTTTGTAAACTTTGTATTAACAACACATGTATACATTCACAGTCACTGACGATGCCCCATTCAGAGGAGGCGAAACGCGTCTGAGAGATAATAATAATAATAAAAAACCAGTTGCTAAAAGACGGATTTTTCATTTAAAATTGAATACTAATACAGAGCTACGCTGGTCATCGTGTCTGCGATGCTGTGACGTCACGCGCATGACCTTCGTTGGAGGACCAACAGCGGCCAGAGATGTTTTGACTAGTTGTCCACAGATACATCTAAGAAGCTAGATCCCCTATTTATGCTTTTGTAGAAGTCGAATATACAGTATCTTCCCTTTAAATTAAAGTTTGATGTCGACCATAAAGATTGTCCAAATCTACATGTTAATACGGAAAAAGAATGAGATGGAGACGAAAACTGTACAATACTGCAAAATCAATTTTATGAACGTTTAATGTCAACCGTATGTATTATTTCTGTAAGGTCTGTTGTCACATTACTAACCGAAATCGATAAATGAGGTATCATTTTAAAGATTACGGTCTCCGTTTTGGTCACATCATATTTTAAGAATTTTTCCAAATTCGGCCCTTAAATGGCAGAAGTAGCGATATTTCTACAACGCAATTTTGTTTCACGAGCCTTTTGTCTCCCTTGATACCTAACCGACATAGATAAATGAGATATCATTTCGGAGATTACATATTTTAAGAAAGTAGTTAAAGAAAGAAACTAGAAAAGATAACAAAATATCCCTCTGTACTAACTTTTAAAACTGAATCAATGTATATGTTGACACAATTTCAAGTTAGTTTTTTGAATAGTTTCCCCATAAGTGTTCCTCAAAGTGTATCGTTTTTACATGGGTAATATAGGCACTTCCAGCTTGCCTTATGTCTGCTTAATTCTGAGGAAAAGTCTAGTGGTTACCTTTAGGGCTTTACGCTTCGTTGATGTCGCTGAGCGTTGGTAACTGGAACGGGAAGCAATTCGGCCATGGCCTTTTGAAGGTAACATCACGAAATTTGCCTGTAGTGATTTCGGAAAGCAATGGAAAACGAAAATCAGAATGGTCGAATTGGATTCGAACCCGCGTACCCCCGACGGCAAGTGCAGCTATTGACCAGTTGGGTGAGTGCAGTGTTGAGTAAGGTCGTAGTGGTAGTGAACAGCAGGTGCATATACACCTGGCCCCAACCTGTATATCCGGATTCAGCTTGCGCGCCAAGTCAATATATTCAACAGGAAGTTCTTCATCTTGTCGCAACCTTTCAACCATCTTCTTTCTCCATTCATCATCTTCAAAGATCCATACTGTTGGAGTCTCATTTTTTTTTTTTTTAAATTTTCTACTCGTCTAATAAATCTGGCGACTTGGCCATTAAACATGACGTAATTTATCTATACTTATAAAACGCAAGTTTTGGCCATCTGTCACGCCATGACGTCAGTGTCGCGCAATGACGTCACGCTTATTGCCTTCGTAGCCGAACTTACAACCAAAGATATTTAATAAAACTAGCTTACCCTGCAATGCTTCACTATTCCTGGACTTGAGTAGACACATAGATTAAATGAAAAATATTTACATATAAATTTTAAACTGCTGTTTCATTCATTTTCAGTTGGAAAGGGTGAGAGGGGATGCGCTTTGGAAAACATATGCAGGCAGTATTTTTCTGTTTGTTTCAAAGTATAAGTGTGCAAATTCCCATTGAAATCTGATGAAATATGTGGTTTTGTCTAAATTATGGGGAGGAGGGATGGGTTTTTTAATATTTTTTTTGACAGGAACCTTCTCTGTCATCCCGTCGACAACTCACCAAAGCTTTACCGTAATCGGACGAACGGTTTGCGGGTTTGTTTAAATTATGGGGTGTTATGGGGAAGAGGGGGTAATTAAGGTGGTGGAAAGACAGGAGAGGGATTGGGTATTTGTGAAATTAATGTGTACAGTATTTCTACCTCTTTTTTAAAGTATAAGTGTACAAAATCCTATCTAAATCGGATAAAATATGTGGTTTGCCTAAATTATGGGGTGAAAACGTAATGGGGTTGGAAAGGGGGAGAGGGGATGAATATTCGGAAACCATACGTAGGCAGTATTTTTCTGTTTGTTTTAAAGTATAAGTGTACAAATTCTTATCTAAATCGGATAAAAAATGTGGTTTGCCTAAATTATGGGGTGAAAAAATTATGGGGGTGGAAAGTGGGCGAGGGGATTAATATTCGGAAACCGTATGTAGGCAGTATTTTTCTGTTTGTTTTGAAGTATAAGTGTACAAATTCCTATCTAAATCGGATAAAAAATGTAGTTTTGCCTAAATTATGGGGTGTTATGGGGAATAGGGGGTGACTTTTTGGATTTTTTTTTTTTCACAGAAACCTTCGCAGACGCACACTCGAAAACTCTCCAAAGTTTCATTGCAATCTGATAAATAGTATAGGAATGCATAGAAGACGAACAAACCCACAAACATTGATTAAGACTAGCTGACCCGGCAATGCTTCACTATTGCTGGACTTGAGTAGGCACATAGATTAAATGAAAAAATATTTACATATAAATTTTAAACTGCTGTTTCATTCATTTTCAGTTGGAAAGGGTGAGAGGGGATGCGCTTTGGAAAACATATGCAGGCAGTATTTTTCTGTTTGTTTCAAAGTATAAGTGTGCAAATTCCCATTGAAATCTGATGAAATATGTGGTTTTGTCTAAATTATGGGGAGGAGGGATGGGTTTTTTAATATTTTTTTTGACAGGAACCTTCTCTGTCATCCCGTCGACAACTCACCAAAGCTTTACCGTAATCGGACGAACGGTTTGCGGGTTTGTTTAAATTATGGGGTGTTATGGGGAAGAGGGGGTAATTAAGGTGGTGGAAAGACAGGAGAGGGATTGGGTATTTGTGAAATTAATGTGTACAGTATTTCTACCTCTTTTTTAAGTATAAGTGTACAAAATCCTATCTAAATCGGATAAAATATGTGGTTTGCCTAAATTATGGGGTGAAAACGTAATGGGGTTGGAAAGGGGGAGAGGGGATGAATATTCGGAAACCATACGTAGGCAGTATTTTTCTGTTTGTTTTAAAGTATAAGTGTACAAATTCTTATCTAAATCGGATAAAAAATGTGGTTTGCCTAAATTATGGGGTGAAAAAATTATGGGGGTGGAAAGTGGGCGAGGGGATTAATATTCGGAAACCGTATGTAGGCAGTATTTTTCTGTTTGTTTTGAAGTATAAGTGTACAAATTCCTATCTAAATCGGATAAAAAATGTAGTTTTGCCTAAATTATGGGGTGTTATGGGGAATAGGGGGTGACTTTTTGGATTTTTTTTTTTTCACAGAAACCTTCGCAGACGCACACTCGAAAACTCTCCAAAGTTTCATTGCAATCTGATAAATAGTATAGGAATGCATAGAAGACGAACAAACCCACAAACATTGATTAAGACTAGCTGACCCGGCAATGCTTCACTATTGCTGGACTTGAGTAGGCACATAGATTAAATGAAAAAATATTTACATATAAATTTTAAACTGCTGTTTCATTCATTTTCAGTTGGAAAGGGTGAGAGGGGATGCGCTTTGGAAAACATATGCAGGCAGTATTTTTCTGTTTGTTTCAAAGTATAAGTGTGCAAATTCCCATTGAATACTGATCAAATATGTGGTTTTGTCTAAATTATGGGGAGGACGGGTGGGTTTTTAATAATTTTTTTTTGACAGAAACCATTTTCGACACCCCCTCGACAATTCACCATAGCTTCGCCGTAATCGGACGAACGGTTTGCGGGTTTGTTTAAATTATGGGGTGTTATGGGGAGGAGGGGGTAATTAAGGTGGTGGAAAGAGAGGAGAGGGATTGGGTTTTTGTCAAATTAATGTGTACAGTATTTCTCTCTCTTTTTTAAAGTATAAGTGTACAAATTCTTATCTAAATTGGATAAAAAATGTGGTTTGCCTAAATTATGGGGTGAAAACGTAATGGGGTTGGAAAGGGGGAGAGGGGATGAATATTCGGAAAACATACGTAGGCAGTATTTTTCTGTTTGTTTTAAAGTATAAGTGTGCAAATTCTTATCTAAATCGGATAAAAAATGTGGTTTGCCTAAATCATGGGGTAAAAACGTAATGGGGTTGGAAAGGGGGAGAGGGGATGAATATTCGGAAACCATACGTAGGCAGTATTTTTCTGTTTGTTTTAAAGTATAAGTGTACAAATTCTTATCTAAATTGGATAAAAAATGTGGTTTGCCTAAATTATGGGGTAAAAACGTAATGGGGGTGGAAAGGAGAGAGCGGATGAATATTCGGAAACCATATGTTGGCAGTATTTTTCTGTTTGTTTTAAAGTATAAGTGTACAAATTCCTATCTAAATCGGATAAAAAATGTGGTATTGCCTAAATTATGGGGTGAAAAAATTATGGGGGTGGAAAGGGGGCGAGGGGATTAATATTCGGAAACCGTATGTAGGCAGTATTTTTATGTTTGTTTTAAAGTATAAGTGTACAAATTTCTATCTAAGTCGGATAAAAAATGTGGTTTTGCCTAAATTATGGGGTGTTATGGGGAATAGGGGGTGACTTTTTAGAAATTTTTTTTCACAGGAACCTTCGCAGGCGCACACTCGAAAACTCTCCAAAGTTTCATTGCAATCTGATAAATGGTATAGGAATGCATAGAAGACGAACAAACCCACAAACATTGATTTTTATATATAAGACTAGCTGACCCGGCAATGCTTCACTATTGCTGGACTTGAGTAGGCACATAAAATAAATAAACTTAGTTACAAATAGTGTGCAGTGCCAGAGTACAGAAATACGTCAATAAAGATAGGGACGCATCATAAATGAAACGCCCTGTATATATTACGTAAAAACTTATTACAACTTGCTCGCAGAAATCATGATATAGCGGATAATTCAGTTGTTTCATTCTGTGAATACCACTTCGATCTAGTAAACATTTGCTATTAATAACTTACAATGTAGACAAAATATTTAAATGATGTCATAATACTGCTGTTGTCAGTGGATAGACGTAACATTTTCAAGCAATAATTCAATTCTAATACAGCCTGGACCAAATTTTTCAGGCAGAAATTAGGTTCTAATACAGCCAGGGCCAGCAAGACATCGTTAAATATACTTGGAAAAGTATTTCTAACGTTGTCTAGCATTTAAATGTTGCAGTATTAAGACGCCAATTCATTGAGGAATTGCGATCTCCAGTAATCCCCTACTAACTTAACCTAACTTCACATCATCATCAAAACATCGCAAATTACAATTTGATTATGAATTCTTGTAGAACTCGACTAAATAAATCGAAAATAAATAATATAATTTTTGATATCTCGCTTTGTTTTCAAGTTTTAGCATGTTAAAAATCAGTTATAGGTAGTATATTACTCCATGTACTTTTGGTGACGTTTCTTCTCACCCAGGCCGTATTTCAACCATAATAACATTCAATAGGAGAAAGTAAAACATGTATAGGTAATTTCCGCCGCGAATATATAGTGGTATTGGGAATTTTTATTCAGGTCCAGGCCGGATTTCACCCTAACCTCCACAATTTTGACATACAATACGTCGAGAACTAAGCTAGATATCAAGAAAATGTATCATTTGTTTTTGATTTGTCTCGTCGAGTTACATTATGGGGAAGAGGGGTGGGTTTTTAAATATTTGTTTTTTGACAGGAACCATTTTTGCCTAAATTATAGGGTAAAAACGTAATGGGGTTGGAAAGGGGGAGAGGGGATTAATATTAGGAAACCATACGTAGGCAGTATTATTCTGTTTGTTTCAAAGTATAAGTATACAAATTTTTATCTAAATCGGATATAAAATGTGGTTTGCCTAAATTATGGGGTGAAAACGTAATGGGGTTGGAAAGGGGGAGAGGGGATGAATATTCGGAAACCATACGCAGGCAGTATTTTTCTGTTTGTTTTAAAGTATAAGTGTACAAATTCTTATCTAAATCTGATAAAAAATGTGGTTTGCCTAAATTATGGGGTAAAAAAGTAATGGGGTTGGAAAGGGGGACAGGGGGATGAATATTCGGAAACCATACCATTTTTCTATTAGTTTTAAAGTATAAGTGTACAAATTCTTATCTAAAACGGATAAAAAATGTGGTTTCCCCAAATTATGGGGTAAAAACGTAATGGGGGTGGAAAGGGGGAGAGGGGATGAATATTCGGAAACCATATGTAGGCTGTATTTTTCTGTTTGTTTTAAAGTATAAGTGTACAAATTCTTATCTAAATCGGATAAAAAATGTGGTTTGCCTAAATTATGGGGTGAAAAGGTAATGGGGTTGGAAAGGGGGAGAGGGGATGAATATTTGGAAACCATACGTAGGCAGTATTTTTCTGTTAGTTTTAAAGTATAAGTGTACAAATTCTTATCCAAATCGGATAAAAAATGTGGTTTGCCTAAATTATGGGGTAAAAACGTAATGGGGTTGGAAAGGGGAGAGGGGATGAATATTCGGAAACCATACGTAGGCTGTATTTTTCTGTTTGTTTTAAAGTATAAGTGTACAAATTCTTATCTAAATCGGATAAGAAATGTGGTTTGCCTAAATTATGGGGTGAAAACGTAATGGGGGTGGAAAGGGGGAGAGGGGATGAATATTCGGAAACCATACGTAGGCTGTAGTTTTCTGTTTGTTTTAAAGTATAAGTGTACAAATTCTTATCTAAATCCGATAAAAATGTGGTTTGCCTAAATTATGGGGTGAAAACGTAATGGGGTTGGAAAGGGGGAGAGGGGATGAATATTCGGGAACCATACGTAGGCAGTATTTTTCTGTTTGTTTTAAAGTAAAAGTGTACAAATTCTTATCTAAATCGGATAAAAAATGTGGTTTGCCTAAATTATGGGGTGAAAACGTAATGGGGTTGGAAAGGGGGAGAGGGGATGAATATTCGGGAACCATATGTTGGCAGTATTTTTCTGTTTGTTTTAAAGTATAAGTGTACAAATTCCTATCTAAATCGGATAAAAAATGTGGTATTGCCTAAAGTATGGGGGTGGATATGGGGCGAGGGGATTAATATTCGGAAACCGTATGTAGGCAGTATTTTTATGTTTGTTTTAAAGTATAAGTGTACAAATTCCTATCTAAATCGGATAAAAAATGTGGTTTTGCCTAAACTATGGGGTGTTATGGGGAATAGGGGGCGACTTTTTTGAATTTTTTTTTCGCAGGAACCTTCGCAGGCGCACACTCGAAAACTCTCCAAAGTTTCATTGTAATCTGATAAATGGTACAGGAACGCATAGAAGACGAACATACAAACAAACAAACATTGATTTTTATATATAAGATAAGATAACACTTCTAAGCATCCGCGTATAAACTATGTCAGGCGTATAAACTATGTCAGAACACTGAAAGAATAGTATGTTTTGCGTTTAAATCGACATGTCAATCATTAGAGGCTTATATTTACGTAATATTCGTTTCCTTAAATTCTTTGCCAATAATATGTAAGATAAAAGCTTTAATTTTCGAGCATCAATGTTAGCGAAAGTTTTGGTTAGATTGTTACTTAGCAAGGAACAGAATTAAAACTGGTATTTGATGTTACAGCAGAGGACATGAATAACTTAGTTTTTTTCTTCTAAATAATTTAAACTGTGTCCTATTATTGAAATTATTTATTCGTTTGAACGGAAATAGTTGCACACTAATCGCGATCTATGCAGCCTAGACTGCAATTAAAATAAATATTACGTGGCATATTGTAAGTTTAAAATATTTATTTTAATTTACTTTGCTTTCACTGGGCAATATTATTGAGGCTATTATTTCAGCAAGATTTAACTGTATCAGCTATTCAAACGTTGTAATATCGGTCTGAATCACCGATAACAATAACAAAACGGAAAGTGTAAGAACCTGTGAAGATTTTTGAACAAATTTAAATCGCGATGCATTATTGCCACTGAAATGCGATACAGTACATGTATTAATATGCGTGAGATTGAAGTATTGTTTTTCTGGCGGCAAGTTTAGCGTAGTGTGTGGTTAGGTTGAAATGCAACCTGGACCAGGATGGAAATGGAAACCTTTTGCTACAGCGCAAGGCACGAGGAATTACATTGAATTTTATTTTATAACAATTCTATTTAGTTAAGCAATTGCTAAGAAATGATTTGCCAGAACACTGAATGAAAAGTAAGTATTTCGTTTATATTGATATATTAATTACCAGTTCCTTTTTTTCCACTGAAATCATTACTTGGTTTGAATGAAAGAAGTTCCAAATTGATCGCGATCTATGCCGCCTAAACCGTAATTAAAACTAATATTACGTGGCGTAACGTAAGTTGTTAAGATTTATTTTTAGCATCCTTTGGTTTCACTGGGGTCATTATTTCGGCCGCATGTAATCTGTGTCAGCCGTTAAAACATCGAACTTCAACACAGATAATAAGAAAGAAAGTTATAGAATCCGTGAAGATGACCTTGAGCAGCCTGTTCGGAGTAAACAGGATGTAATGGAGCGTCCATAAACTACGTGGGGGCTGAGCTAGGCCACGTAGCTTGCCATTTATATTATTTGTAACAATTAAAATGAGGTACAGATCACACAACAGCATGTGAATATTTATTTCCATCATTAAATGTAATTTACAATAGTCTGACATGAGAAAATAGTACAAAATGTCTTCTGGAATCAAAGCTACGTGCTACGTGGGAAGGATTGGGGGGGGGGGGTAGAGGCAAAAGCCACGTAGGGCTACGTGGAGAGGAGAGGGGTTCACAGAAGGCCAAAATGGTGCTACGTGGTTTATGGACGCCCCATAACTGATGGATTATTTTGAATGCAACTCGCACTGCACTCTAGCGGCAAAGCTATGGAACTACGAGCCACCAGCAGTTGTTTTATAACTACTTTTATCGACAATGGTGCAAAAATGTGTTTTTTTTCTGCTTACGGCAATTTCCTCTGAACTTACAGCTGCTGATAACCTGATTGGTTCCAGTAGACTTTTTTTTAATCAAATAAATGCGCTCTTAACGTTCGTTGCCAGAAATTTTGTATGCATATACGGAAAACTTTGTAGCACTGCAAATAATCCTACCCAAGAGGTATATTTTCACTGCAAAAATTCAGTATTAGATGAAGAAATTCCGCAGGGGACAAGCATAAATGAGACGAAACCTGTAGCTTCCAAGTGGAAGAGACTTCTATCTAGATTTTTTTTTTTTGAAATTGTTGTAGACTTATCGAGAATGGTGGGTGAGCTTTATCGCTCGGATCTCGCATTCGCGAGGACGCGAGTTCAAATCCCCGTTCCTCCTTACAGATTTGAATTTTTCCATGGTTTCCCGACAGCATTCCAGGCGAATGCCAAGATGTTCCTTGAATTCCTTCCCGACCCTTGTCCCCGATTCTCTCCCGCCTCCCTCGACGAGGCGTAAAACCAGAAAAACAAACAAACAAACAAACAGAAAACATTGTAAAATGGTCAGGACAAAATGGTGGGAAAAACCTAAAGCTAATTAAATATTGACCATAAGCGGTTGATGACTGTACGGGTAATTGCACTTATTTCTCAGTCAAGTGGTTGAAGGGATATCGCATAGATCGACCTTTGAGAAGCTAAACTGCAGTTCCAAGTTTGCAAAGCGTTGCCCGCAGCTTAAAGAAGATATACAATCCCGCGTATTGATTGCGTTAAGTTGACAAGATTTCGCGTCCCGTACCATACCGCGACACGAAAACATACCAGTACATCCCCTATTACATCCCTCAATCTAGGATGATAAACTGCACTAAAGAAACAACGAAATCGAATCCCAGACCTACTAAACTAACAGTAAGATCCAGACTAGAAGTTGAAGTAATTCAAAGGAGTAAACAAGGAAGGAATTCGGCCATGGCGTATTAATGAAAACATCACAGCGTGGAAATCCGAAATCTGAGTTTCGACGTCGAGGTCATTATAGTCCCAAAAGAAAAGGGTCTACGAACTAGAAGTAGTTCGGCCGAAGCCTTTTGAAAGAACCATCCAAGCATTCGTCTGGAGTGATTTTGGGAACCCATGGAAATCGAAATCTATCTTTTTTTTATGGTTTTACGCTTTGTCGACGTCGATATTATTAGAGACCGGAAGCAAGGGACGAGAAGAAATTGAGCCAAGACTTTTTGAAGGAACCATCTCGTCATTTGCATAGAGTGATTTGGGAAATCTAGAAAAATTTTAATTCAGTTTCCCCCCCCCCCCCTTATGATTTAACTTCTAATCATCAAAGGAGGAAAGGACTATGTACAAGGAATGGGAAGAAATACGGCCATGGCGTTTTGAAGTAACCAACCCTGGAGTGTTTTGGGCAAACCATGGTAAACCGAAATATGTTTTCTTTAGAGGCGGGAAAGGAACGGGAACGAATTCGGCCTCGGCCTTTTGAAGGAACCACGGTGACAATCGCCTGGAGTAATTTTGAGAAATCATGGAAAACCGAAATCTGCCTTTTTTTTTGCATTAAAATCGAAATCTACCTTTTTTTCTTATGGTTTTACGCTTCGTCTACGTCGATATCATTAGAGATCGGAAACAAGGGACGAGAAGAAATTGAGCTAAGACTTTTTGAAGGAACCATCTCATCATTTGCATAGAGTGATTTGGGAAATCTAGGACAATTTAATTCAGTTTTTTTCTTTGTTATGATTTTACTTCTAGTTATCAAAGCAGGAAAGGACTATGTGCAAGGAATGGGAAGAAATACGGCCATGGCGTTTTGAAGTAACCAACCCTAGAGTGTTTTGGGCAAACCATGGTAAACCGAAATATGTTTTCTTTAGAGGCGGGAAAGGAACGGGAACGAATTCGGCCTCGGCCTTTCGAAGGAACTATGGTGACAATCGCCTGGAGTAATTTTGAGAAATAATGGAAAACCGAAATCTGCTTTTTTTTGCATTTGGGTTTACGCCTCGTTGACGTCATTAGAGACGAGAAAGGAATGGCGGCAAGAAATGGGAGGGAATTTGGCCTTTTGAAGGAACCATCTCAGCATTTACCTGGAATGATTTTGGAATCCAAGGAAACCCGAAATCTACCGTTATTTCTTATGGTTTTACATCCCGTCGACGTCAAGATCTTTAGAGGCAGGAAAAGACTGGGAACAAGGACGGGTAGAAATTCAGCAAAGACCTTTTGAAGTAACCATCTCGTCGTTTGCATTGAGTGATCTGTGGAATTCTAGAATTTTTTTTTTTTGCTTCTGATTTTACTTCTAGTTATCAGAGAAGGGAAAGGACTATGGGGAAGAAATACGGCCATGGCATTTTGAAGAAACCAACCCTAGAGTGTTTTGGGCAAACCATGGTAAAACGAAACATGTTTTCTTTAGAGGCGGGAAAGGACTGGGAATAAGGAACTGGAACGAATTCGGCCTTTTGAAGGAACCATCATGACAATCGCCTGGAGTAATTTTGGGAAACCATGGAAAACCGAAATCAACCGTAATTTCTTATGGTTTCTCGTCGACGTCAAAATCATTAGAGGCAGGAAAAGACTGAGAACAAGGACGGGTAGAAATTCAGCTAAGACCTTTTGAAGGAACCATCCCGCCATTTGAATAGAGTGATCTGGAGATACCAAGGAAAATCTAAATCAGTTTTTTTGTTTGTTTATGGTTTTACTCCTAGTAATCAGAGGAGGGAAAGTACTATGTGCAAGGATTGGGAAGAAATACGGCCATGGCGTTTTGAAGAAACTAACCGTAGAGTGTTTTGGGCAAACCATGGTAATCCGAAATATGTTTTCTTTGGAGGCGGGAAAGGACTGGGAACAAGGAACGGGAACGAATTCGGCCACTGTCTTTTGAAGAAACCATGTTTACAATCGCCTAGAGTAATTTTGGGAAACCATGGAAAACCGAAAAATGATTTTTTTTGTTGCATTTCGCTTTACGCCACGTCGACGTCGCGGTCATTAGAGGCGAGAAAGGACTGGCGACAAGGAACGGGAAGGAATTCGGCCTTTTGAAGGAACCATCTCAGCATTCAAGTGGAGTGATTTTGGGAATCTATGGAAATCCGAAATCTACCTTTATTTCTTATGGTTTTACATCTCGTCGACTTCGAGATCATTAGAGGCAGGAAAAGACTGGTAGAAATTCAGCCAAGACCTTCTGAACGAACCATCCCGCCATTTGCATACAGTGACCTGGGGAAACCAAGGAAAATCTCAATCAGTTTTTGTTTGTTTGTTTATTTATCGTTTTACTCCTAGTAATCAGAGGAGGGAAAGGACTACGTGCAAGGATTGGGAAGAAATACGGCCATGGCGTTTTGAAGAAACTAACCCGCCATTTGCATACAGTGATCTGGGGAAACCAAGGAAAATCTAAATTGTTTTTTTTTTTTTTTTTTTTTTTTTTTTTTTGCTTATGGTTTTATTCTTAGTAATCAGAGGAGGGACAGGACTATATGCAGGAATGGGAAGAAATGAAGACTATGACGTTTTGAAGAAACAATTTACCTGGCGTTAATGAGGAACAATGCGATCATGACACTTACGTAATTATTGTTTCGACCAACGCACTGGACGGAAGGACAAAGTACGGGAAATCAGATGTCGGTCGGATGCAACGTGGTATTATTCCTATCCATTGTCGATCAGTGAATCTAATGAACGAATCGAAACTGCGATGTTATCTATCGATTTCGACATCCAACCCTATCTACTCACCATTACCACCATTCGAAAACTGAACCTCGTAATTCGATACGAAGCCATAGTAGCTCCCTTCTGTACAGGGGATCGGAGAAGGAAAACGTACAAATTTTAGGAAACCTGAGCGAAAAAATAAAACTGACAAAGAAAATCTGGAAAAAAAATTAAAGAAGTTCGATACCTAGAAAAATTAGAAAGAGTTCCAAAAGGAGAATAAATTTGCAGCTTGAAACATTAGAGGGCTCAAGCAAATATTAAGCTAAAGAAACACAACACAAAAAAACTTTTTAAAAATAGTCAGCAGTAAGTTATTGTTAAATAGACTTCGTTCAACGTTTTGCGAAATTGTCTTCGGAATGATATCTACTAATCAAACACAAAACAAAATGATAGTTAGAAATTATTTTAATGTATGTTCATAACATATTTCTTACCCGGTTTTACGAAATTCTCCGTCGAATAATGCATACGATTTCTGTCGGCAAAATTTAAAATTTTTCAAAATCAATTATTTAGTTAATTAGCGAAAACCACAAACTCTATGCAGATCGCTATAGTTGTCCCGCAAACTTCATCACGCAACATATCACTGTAAATTTTGAACGAATTCTGGGTAAGTAAAGGAGGGAACAGTTATTAAAAATCAGCCGTGTTGATAGTCCGCGAGTTTTTTTGGAAAAACGTTTTAAAATCATTTGTCAATAATAATTTTGTTTGTGTGGGGATAAAATTGTCTTTAAAATCTATATATGTATAAAAGTATGTTGGTAGATATATCTGAGCTTAATAGACTTCAACCGTTTGACCGATCACCATGAAACTATGAAAGATATTATATATGTATTTTTTATGGAGAAAGTTTCTAACCAAAACATAAAAAACATTTCCTCTCCTCCTTTACATCCTTTAATTTTGCCAATGTTCTTTGTACAAAGCTACTGTTTCTATCAGATTTTGAAGGAACTTTGCATGCGTGTAGTTTAAAAGAATCAGAAAAACACTGTCTATATTTAGTTTGTAAAAGACCTACCCCTCTCCCCCTATACCCCCACCCTTCTTAATCACACCATGTTCTTCATAGAAACTCAATTTTTTTTATCAGGTTCCGATGGAACTTTGCACAAAAGAAAAATACTGTCTACATTTGGTTTACACAAAACACCAACTCTCCCCCATCACCCTACTTAAATAAAATTTACACTTGAAAGCATTCAGTTAAAAAAATCTCAATAACGGTAGGGAAAATTGGCCAACGTGGATAGAGATATTTTTCACTTTTTTTTTTTGTCAAAAGGCGATGGACCAAGAAATTCGAACGTGGTTTCTAAAAATTGTTTTAAAGTTTTTGGGGCAACAGACAAATCTACAGTTTTTATCCGATTTCGAAGGCACTTTGCGCACATATGCTTTGAAATAATGGAAAAATGATGTTTTCATTTGTTTCACAAAACTGCATCGGCTCTGCCCCTTCATCACTCTTAACGAGTGACTTTTCCGTTTCTTGCTTTCATTTCGAAAACTGTAAGGAAATGGGCTTTTTGCAGAAGACGGCAATACTAAAAATATTATACATCCCAAAGCACTAGAATAAGCATTTTCAAATTTAGCTTATGGATTTCAAGCAAATTTTCTTTTTTACATTCAGGGGTGGTGACAAATTTCCAAGGGAAATGACGAATATTTTCCAAATATTAATAGCTTTTCTCATGGTGAACTTTTCAGATATCGTGCCCCAAAATCATACTCAAGAGATAAAGTTCGTGATAATAGAAGGAAAGACAATTTTCAGCATGAAGTGCACTGGCCTCGCATTCGGGTGGACGCGGGTTCGAATCCCCGTCCGTGCATCCAGATTTGGGTTTTCCATGGTTTCCCCAAATCACTCCAGACGAATGCCGGGATGCTTCCTTCAAAAATTCCATGGCCTAATTCCTTCCCGTTCCTTGTCCCCAGTCCCATCCCGCCTCTAATGACCTCGACGTCGACGAGGCGTAAAGCCCTAAGTAGAAAAAAATGAAGTGCGCAATTCAGCGTGTTGTACAGTGAAATATGGTTCTATAATAATTACATACAAGTATTTCCTTATCTTTAGGTCTAGTTGGTGTGGTGTTTGATTGTTTGGTGGATAATATCAAAATATAAAACGAATTTGGTATTCAAAGAAAGCACAGTTTAGTATTGAGCAGACATCTTTATCAGCGCCTCCCAAAACAATGAAAAATGATATGAATTAACGACAATGTCACAATCCATGGCTTTAAGCGTGAGGAAGTAATCTACATATATAAACATGAATGTATGTATGTTTGTTTGTTCTTCATACAAATCCACAGTTTTCATCCGATCTCGACGAAACTTTGCACACTTATCGTTTGAAACAAGGAGAAAAATACTGTCTACATTTGGTTGAAAAATTATCTGTATAAATAACACATGTTGTCTCATAACTTCGAAATACGGCGATAGACAGACACGTTGGATATGGACGTCTCCGTACCGTGTTTCCGTGTAGTGGACTGGCAGTTCAGTGGTTAAAGCGCTTGCTTACGAACGTCGTTGTTTCCGGTTCAAATCTCCGTGGAGGCTAAGGTTTTTAAAATTGTTTTTCATCGTAAGAGTCAGGCCTGGGCCGTAGTTTATTCGGATTGAATGTTAAACTGTAGGTATTAGAAAGTTAGGGGTGCAATGCGAGGCAAATCGTAGGTAGTCTTGCAGTGTTGTAGGTGTACACTTTTTTACGTTATAATGATCCCTCAGGTGTTGTTCGCAGTCAGTGTGTGAGTGTGAACCTCAGTAATATTATTATAAATACGGAAGTAAGTCTCTGTCTTTTTGTTACGTTTTGACGACTAAATGGCTATATCGTTGTGATGGAATTTTATAAGGATATCTGTATGAAGGGCACAGGATATTTTTTTCGGAATGTTTAACAGTTGTAGTCACGAAATTTTGAGACCTTATCGAATGGTGACAGAAATATGTTGGAAATTGATTCTCTTCAAGAGACTAGTTCGATGGTAGAATGATATAGTGATAGCTTTCCTGTCATATTATGCCGACTTGGTATTGTTTGGGACCAATCCTTCGTTACCAGCAACTTTCTATATTCAATTCTGGCAAAGAAATTCTTAATCCACGCGTACGAAGTCGCAGGTATCAGCTAGGTTTCATAAAAGCAGGGAAAAAAATCCTGCAACAATTTAATAACGCGTGAGGTATTTATTTTGTTTTTCTTGTTTGGCTTTACACTTGGGGCTAGAGAGGACTGTGTCCAGGAACGGGAAGGAATTCGATCATGGCCTTTTTTGAAAGAATTCATATTTGGATGCCCGGACGGGGATTCGAACCGGCGTCCTTACTACTGCGAGGCCAGAGCATTACCATGTGAGCTATTCAATTTGTGTGTTGAGAGAAATTGTTGTGAGGCATAGAAGTTCAGGAAGAGGAACAAAGATACAGAATAATTAATTAAATCGCATGAACAAAATATTAGCAGAGAAATTCGGACTAATCATGAAATATAGCAGGAATGACAACAGCTTAAATTTGAAGATACGTGGTATAAATAAATTAATTTTGTTATTTAGGAAGTAAAAATACATCCGTTTGTAGTATTAACTCAAATATTACTTCAAAATGCGAAAATTTTGTATCTTTTTCACATGGCGTTAAGAACGTACTTCTTCAAAGTGTACGTATAAAGCATATATTAAAATGGAAAGGTAATGATACAGAAGGGTATTGGAAATTTAAGTATGAAATGCTTTTTATCTGGAAATTATTTGTGAGGGTAAGGTGTTTGAAAGTATTTTGAACGTAGAAATAGGCTAACACTTTGGCACATTGTAAACAAATGTTCTTTATAACTATTATAAAAACAAATATTTATAATTATATCTCGTCTTCTTGGAAAAGAAATACAGTGACATACCATGGTTACTGCGAAAAATTACCATTTGTTCTTTCACTTCCTGCGGAATAGTGTCGTACGTAGACTATGTACTTTCGCTAAAACAATTATAAATATGCTTAAAAAAACAGAAAGCAAACTAGTATATCCCTGAGAACGAAGATTTCGTTTGGGAAATACATCAACGGAAATAATTTATCATTTTAACTGCAATGCTGTAAGGCGTGCACCCAAGTAATTGATAAAAAAGTGTAAATAAAAAATTAAGAGAAAATACACAAATAGAAAATCAGCTAGGACGTTTGCTTATATGTAACAAACATTGTAACGCCCCCTCTCATGAAATAAAAAATAAAATCAGGTATAATTTTACACTCTTAATAAATTAATTTTGTGGACAAAATTTTAGAAGAATCAGGAAAAATTATGACCATTACCAATCAATTGTTTTAGGAGCAGAATACTGTTTTGTGCTTCCTTTATTTGTGGGTAGTATTCTACCAGTAATTTCGCCAAACCGGAAAATCTACGAATTTTGGCGGTATGCGCTTAGTAAATAAGAAAAAAAATAAGAATTTTTGGGCACAACATTCTACCCAAAACGATATTTTCCGCAGAACAACTTGGAAACGAAGATATAGCTCCCGACAATATGAATAACATTAAAATAAAAATCCTCTAGAAAACCACTAACGTTTTATAAAGACAAAAAATGTGGAAGTTTATAAAATGATTAAACCTGTATTAATGTTAGTGAATATTAGTTTCCGACGGAAGTCAAAAAAAATTTTTTTTTTTAGAAAAACAGGATTCAAACAAGTTTTGAAAAAAAAACCCGAGTAAGCCACTAACATGCTTTATAAAGAAAAAAAGGGCGGAAGTTTATAAATAAAACCTTAATTAATGCCTGTTTTTTTTTTAACTGTTTTACGTCTCTTAACAGCGAGGTCTTTAGAGACGGTAATGCCTATTAGTAACAATATAATTAGTTTTCAAAGGAAGTCAAATCAATTATGAAAAACAAAAAGAAAACATGTTTTGCTCGCAAAAAAGGGGGGGGGGGGAAATATGTTTTAAACGACCAAAAATGGGCGAAAGTTTATAAACAAAACATAAATCAGTGCCTGTTAGCAACAATATAATTAGTTTCCAATGGAATTCAAATCAATTCTGAAACTGTATATGTATATTAAGACACTTTGCACCAGTATTCATAACAACATCCATTACCAACTTAATACAAAGTAGAAACAAAACAGTTTACTTCCGGTTACAGGTAGGCTAAATGACGTTTATAAACAGCAATGCCGTAAAACGCTGTAAAATCTTCCGCATAAAATTAAACCGCAATTTATATATCGAAAATTGTTTCAGAATAATAGAAAATTACGCGTGATAATTTTTTAGAAATAAAAGCTGTCATTTCGTTTCGAGCACCAAAACTTTCGCAGATTTTCATTACAGTAATTTATTCCTAAATATGCCACTGATTTCTTGGTTTGCAAACGCAATGTTGCTGCAAACAGAAAAACAATTTAGAATCGTGGACAGACAATTTCACCGCAATTTATATTTTGAAAATTGTTTGAAAAAAAAAACAATGCGCGTTGTTAATCTTGAAAGGATGCTGCAATTTAATCTCGATCACCAAAACTTTTCACGACAATAATTAATTCCCACTGTTTTCCTGGTTTGCTAACCAAATGTTGCTGCATATATACTACAGAATCTTCCGCAGAAAATTGCACCGCTATTTATATTTAGAAAATTGTTTCAACATAAAAAAAAAATTACACGCGATGAATATTGAGAGGAAGCTAATATTTCGAGCACCAAAACTTTTCACTACAGTAATTTATTGCTAAACATGACAGTTTTCAATTTTTGCTAACGCGATTTTGCTGCGTACACTATAGAATCTTCCACAAAAAAACTGCACCGCAATTTCTATTTTCAAAATTGTTTGAACATAAAAAAAATTACTCGCGATTAATTTTGAGGGAAGCTAATATTTCGAACTTTTCACTACAGTAATTTATTGTTAACATGACAGTTTTCTGTTTTTGCTAACGCGGTATTGCTGCATACACTATAGAATCTTCCGCAAAAAACTGCACCGCAATTTGTATTTTCAACATTAAAAAAAAAATACACGCGATTAATTTTGAGAGGAAGCTAGTATTTTGAGCACCAAAAATTTTCACTACAGTAATTTATTGCAAAACATGACACTGTTTTCTCTTTTTGCTAACGCGATATTGCTGCATGCACTATAGAATCTTCCGCAAAAACTGCACCGCAATTTGTATTTCCAAAATTGTTTGAGCATAAAAAAATAAACTACACGCGATTAATTTTGAGAGGAAGCTAATATTTCAAACTTTTCACTACAGTAATTTATTGCTAACATGACATTTTTCTGTTTTTGCTAACGCTATATTGCTGCATACATACTATAGAATCTTCCGCAAAAAACTGCACCGCAATTTGTATTTTCAAAAAAAACATAAAAAAAAAAAAAAATACACGCGATTAATTTTGAGAGGAAGCTAGTATTTCGAGCACCAAAACTTTTCACTACAGTAATTTGTTGCTAACATGTCAGTTTTCTGTTTTTGCTAACGCATACACTATAGAATCTTCGGAAAAAAACTGCACCGCAATTTATATTTTGAAAATTATGCGTGATTAATTTTGAGACGAAGCTGTTATTTCAGTGCAGTAATTTATTGCTAAACATGGCACTGTTTTCTCTTTTTGCTAACGTGATGTTGCAGCAAGCCTTGTGCGTGGGTGTAGCGTAGGTCGGTAACTTACCTTACCTACCGCATCGTTTGTTATTACGTAATAACTATTCGTCAATTCGAGGGCATGGAAACGGAATTAACTTACAAGCGGGTAGAAACCGATTTCAGCGATGTGTTTGCGGTGCTGACCGAGTCAAACGCGTCTGTTTTGAGTGTTATTTATCGACTTTTTAGGAAGCATAGCTGGCCGTGACCTTCGCGCGGCGGCCATGTTGGATTGGGGCGACTGCAGCGCCGCGGCAGAGCAGCGAGTAAAATCGAACGCTAGCGGCTGCGTGTACTCACCATTCAATTTGTCGATCGCTCTGTCGGCTGCAGATTGATCGGGACACTCGACGAAGGCATATCCGCCGCGTTTGACCAGGATGGACGAGCATGTCAGGTTGTGATCCTGGAACAGCTGCCGCAGGGAGCCTTCGTTGACGTCAGACGGCAAGTTGCCCACGTACAGTTTGCTCATCTTGGATGCCTTCTCTGTTCCCAGCCGTGGCAGCGACAACAGAAGAAACAGACCAGTCCAAATCAACACGGAGGAAAACAACACACAAACACGCACGCGCACACACACAAACACACGAGGGGCTGGCTGTGGTATTGCGTCTGTAGTCCTACACCGCTATGGCAGCAATGAGGCCGCCCGGCTTGAAAAACTCCCTCCCGCGCTCTGATTGGTCGGCGCCGCTAGTCACGTGACGGCCGGCATTCCCGCCTACTGGGGCAGCGGAGGAGCATTTGACGCGTCTACACGTGGGTTACACGTTTGTCGGCGGACGAAACTAGAAGCATCTTCAGCACTAGGAAGGAATCACGAAAAATTCTCGACCTTATTTCCTTAACGGAGAGGCAAATACAAACCCCCAGCTTAAATTTTATGACGTACGGAGAAGTCATTAATAAGGTGTGTTTTTTTTTCCTAAAATTTGGACAACTCCCTCCTACCCACACGAGCCAATTTCGGTTCCAATCTGCAGGGGCAATCAGCAGGGCAATCGTATGGGGCTTCAATCCACAAATCACAATTACTTTTGTTTTAATCTGCTTAACGTCTCTCTAACAGCGAGGTCTTTATAGACGGGGAAAGGATGGGAGGCAAGGAATGGGAAGGAATTCGGCCATGGCCTTTTGAAGGAAGCATCCCGGCATTTGCCTGGAGTGATTTGGGAAACCCAAATCTGGATGCCCGGACGGGGATTATCACAATTACGCTCCCAATTTTAGTTTACAATGTGATCGCGTGACTGCTAGTTACAAGCACGTTAACCATGACTCCTTTTATGTCAAAGCAACAAAAATTAGACGCCGTTTTAACAAAAACCTTTAACTACAGTTTATACTGAGAGAAAAAGAAGTTACTGGTTGAAGACTAAGGATTGCAATCCCGCAGTGTTTTCAATCCCACGGGATCCGCGCGGGATTGGTACAAACAGTTTTTTAACGCGTATATTTAAAACATAGTTACTTAAAACGTCAATAAATTAAATAATAATTAAATTAATAAATAATTTTTAATGTTAAATGATAAACATTAACAGTTAACAATATTTGGATTGGCAAAATGACATTAAAACTTTTTAGCGTGTCTTAAAGTGTATTTCGAGGTTTCACATTTTTGTTTTTTAATCTAAACCAATTTGTAAATAAATAATAAAAATGGAAAATATTGAGTCTTAGGTCATATCATGTGCCTTACAATACATCACATAAGTTATAAATATGGTTTGCTTAGTGGCCAAGTTACCAGATGTTTTTTTTTAAAAAAAATATATAAATAAACGTTCCATAACACCGAGAAAAGCCATTCCACTTCACAAAGTGAAGTGAATATACTCTGTAAAGTGTAGACTTGGCTCAGAACAAGATCTCATAACTTTTTGTCACTGCACAAGCACGAGACTTTGCGCTTTTTTTGCGTAATTCCTTATTATATCTCCTGATTTCTTGATTGATATTACAGTTGATCTAATGTTATTAAAAGAAACTGCTCACCAACACGTAAACTGTCAAGTATTTCAGATTTACTTATGTGGCGTAACGACGTTTTTAGAGTGGAAATTATTATTTTTTAGTAAGAAAGGAGACTTTGTCGGCGAATGATTGCAGTGAAGTCCTCATAGGTTGTATCTCCGGATTTAATTGCAAACACACGAAAATACACACGTGAGGAAGACGGCGGAGGCAGCCATCGAACTATGGTGTTCCTACAACACAATTCGTCGATACACCCGTGAAAATTTCATTATAACGATTTTTACCTTTAGTCGAAATAATAACAAGGAGAAGAGGGATTAATCGAAAGCCTGAGTGGCACATGTAAGCAGGTGGCTTTCGTCAAAGAAATGCATTGAGGCAGTGGTCAAAACAACAATAAATCAAAGGATATACAATTTCCTTTTGACAGCTGTTAAATAAATAGGTACGCGATCGTTAAAATTACGATAACATTAGTTTCATATCAGCGAATAATCAAATTTTCAGCGGAAAATCAGGAAATTGTCACAATTACTTTATCTGCAAATACAGAAAATGGGAATAATGAAACCGTGAATAAAAAGCTGTCACCGTGTACTTCATAATATAACGTATGCGACACTTAAAAAATAATTATATAGTTAGAAAATTGTACTAAATACGCACCATAACTCAAATTACAGAAATTTGTACTCGAAACAAACGTAAGTTTTGATGAATACGTAAAAGTGTATTTAATTATTTACGAATGACGAAGGTTGACAAAAAAAAAACCGCTTGTTCACATGAGTCAAATGCCAAATGGAAGGGTACAGGCAAACAGTGCAAAATATCCGACAGAGACCGAGTGGGGCAGCGAGTCACGCAGACTGACACGCGTTTCCGCCGGATTTTGCGGATTGCGGATCCACTTAATTTTGTGCGGGATCCGCCAGACTGTCTAATCATGCGGGATCCCGCGGGATTGCGGGATCCCGCTTTGCTGGATTGCAATCCCTATTGAAGACATAGATTTTGTTAAGAAAAAAGTTATCTTACATGAACATTTTGAGAAGCCTAAAGGCAGATTTTAGAAATTTTCTGAAAGTTTTGTAGAAATACTCCGCTTAGTGACCCGTTATATATGTATGTTTAAATACCGTAATACGTGAAAGTATAAGCGCCAGAGAACGATTAGTAGTTACTTTGTAATTTTTGGCAAGTAGGCAAACCTATGAAGATATGAAATTTAGTTCGCCGAATCCCCGTCCTGGCATCCAGATTTGGGTTTTCCATGGTGAATGCCGGGATGCTTCCTTCAAAAAGCCATGGCCAAATTCCTTCCCATTCCTTGCCCCCCCCCCCAATCCTTTCCCGTCTCTAAAGACCTCGCTGTTAAGAGACGTTAAGCAGTTAAAAAAAAAAGATTTCCCCACAAATGCTTTCAGACACCATATCTGAAATATGTTGCGCTATCTACAAATGTCTAGAACGCTACATTAAGGAAGAAAAAAGACTGCAAGTGTTACTTCCTCGTCCAATTTCTTGTAAATTTAGAGCAAAATTGAAGTCCTTCTTTCGCATTTTGCGGTTTATGTTGTGTTTGTCCCTCAGTTAGGGTATATTCTTGTAAATTTCGAGAAAATTTGTCCATACCTCTTTCCTTTAAACATTTTTAACGACACACACGACTAATGGAACGTCCATAAACCACGTAGCTCTATTTTGGGCTTCTGTGAACCCCCCTCACCCCACGTAGCCCGACGAGGCTTTTGCCTCTACCCCCCCTCCCCCACGTAGCACGTAGATTCTTCCCCTACTGATTCCAGAAGACATTTTGTACTGTTTTCTCTTGTCATATTATCGTAAATTACATACGGAGATAATTAAATGACGGAAATAAATATTTAAATGCTGTTGTGTGTTCTGTACCTCATTTTAACGGTGACAAATAATATAAATGAAAAGCTACGTGGCCTGTCTTGTAACCCCCCCCCCCCCCCCCCCCCCCCGGCTCACGTAGCCAAGCGTAGCTTTCCAGCCAACGCCTCTCCCCCCCCCCCCTCCTAGACCGAAGCACGCAATTTATGAACGCTCTCTAATAGCACGAAAAGGGACATCCATAAACTACGTGAGGTGAAATAGGGGGGGGGGTCCGGCGAAATCTCACCAGATCTCAGCAGGGGGGAGTGGGCGGGTCTACGGAAATCTCACGTGAGATTTTGCGAAAAATTTGGGGACAGTAGAGCCAAAAATAGAAAAAAATAAAAAAAAAATACAATTTGCGCCAACGTCGATTTTAGAAGGGTATTTCATCAAAAAAGTTAGGGTGTGACCTAAAAAAAAAAAAGTTCTACAAAAGTCGTCAGGGCGATTTCTAGGGGGGTTCTCACGGACCAGATCTCACCAGAGGGGGGGGGGGGGTCCGGCCAGATCTCACGAAATCTCACCAGGGGGAGGGGGTGGTCCAGAAATCCGTAAAAACACCTCACGTAATTTGTGGATGCCCCCAAACGCATTCGCTTCCTGCTCCAAGCAGACTGAGCCGAAATTGTCCCAATCACTGCAATCGCGCTATGCACGTTTCAATTGCAGGGACAATCTGTGATTGTTTGTCAGGCTATGCGGATCTCCCGATATCTGGAGAAATACACCCAATTTGCCTACTCATGCGGCAATCTGCAGGTCCCCTGCCGGATTTCCCCTGCAGATTGGAACCAAAATTGTGTCGTCCGTAGCCGCTTTAAGATATGGTTGGACACTGATATGATAAAGGAGCATTTACCTTCTAAGCACCTTTCCCAATTCTTCCACGCTTCATCATCAATATAGTCTACGCCTTATACACTCCCAACACTCTCTTAACCCTCCAATGACTCCCAACCCAGCTCCTTTATCATATCAGTCACTGATTGTGTTCTGTGGTAATTTCTACTGCCTTGTGCCTGAAATCGAGTGCCAGCATGTGGTCATGGTCATCACTTCCCTTCTCCTAATTCTTCTACCAATATCCATCCACTCCTCATCCCCAATATACGCCTTATACACTCCCAGCACTCTCTTCACCCTCCAATGACTCCCAACCCAGCTCCTTTATCATATCAGTTACTGATTGTGTTCTGTGGTAATTTCTACTGCCTTGTGCCTGAAATCGAGTGCCAGCTTGTGGTCATGGTCATCTCTTCCCTTCTCCTAATTCTTCTTCCAATATCCATCCAAGCCTCATCGCCAATATACGCCTTATACACTCTCTTCACCCTCCAATGACTCCCAACCCAGCTCCTTTATCATATCAGTTACTGATTGTGTTCTGTGGTAATTTCCACAGACAAATCTAGCTGCCCTCCTTTGCACCCCCTCCAACTCCCATAATGTGGGTTCCATACTACACCACCATACTCAAGCAATGGTCTGACCTAAGTTTTGTAACGCAATTCCCTGGTTGTGGAACGGCACAATCATCGCTTAAATTGCCGTTGAATATAGGAAACAGTGAGGAACCAACTTATAATATTTAAAAACAACAACAACAACATCATCATCATCATCATCAAAGCAAGATAACAATGTAGAATGAATGTACAGTGGCAGTAAAAAATCATTGGAAGCATAGGATGAAGATTATTAGTAAGTGAGTTGATTCCGTGTTTAGGAGCATCATATTTGAGGAGACATGTTAATTGAACTTCATTAACGACAAATAAGAGTGTAAAACTACAATACGCTCCTAATGAAGAACATTTAGCGATAAAATTATTGTATAGGCCCTAATTACCTCAGGGACAATTATAAGTTTGATGTTCCCATGGAGAAAAAAAACAAAGGATTTGTTTGAATATATTCTAGATGGAATCACCAATACGTTACACATCCAAGAGGGTTAGAAGGAACTTAAAATTGAATATAACAGTGATTACATTTCATGCAAACCAAAACATAAAAATAATAAGCTGTATGTAAATATATAATTTTAATAAAATATAATATCAAAATTCCAGTTATGTTCATACGAAGTGAAGCTTTGCCGTGTCAGCTAGAAATAATAATAAAAAATGTTAGGAGCGGTGTTGCTTTTTTTTTGATCGAATTAACGGGACTGGCTAAAACAATATGGAAGTACAGGCGAGTCAGCACAAATCATGATCATTGAGACAAAGAATAAGAAACAAAGATGTCATGGAGTAACTTAGAATATCTATAAACATAATATGACTAAAAACCGGAAGAAAGATATTTTTTAAATCGAGTTAAGAGGTATAAACGAAATGGCGAGTAAAGAGGATTCTACGATAACAGTGGTGCCGTAATTTGATGATGTATTCTTATGTAACTCGACGAGACAAACTGAAAGCAAAGAACAAAATTTTTTTGATATTTAGCTTCGTTTTCGAGATATTGTATCTCAAAATTGACCTGGTTAGGTTGAAATGCGGCCTGGACCAGAAGAAAAATTTCACCATAGCCAAATGTGATGATGAATTCGTATGTAACTCGACGAGAAAAATCGAAAATAATTTTTTTTTTTTTTTTTTTTTTTTTTTTTTTTTAATATCTCCGTTAGTTCTCGAGATATTGTATCTCAAAACTGAGGAGGTAAGTGAAAAAAAACAAAATACTATCTATACGGTGTAAATGCAGTATAGGTGTTTTATTTTGTTCCTAGTGGTTGTTGTTAGGTTGAAATACGGCCTGGACCAGAAAAACGTGACGCAAAGCAGAAGGAACTATACCCCTTTAAGGGGCCCACAGACAATCAACTTGGTTGACAACCTTGTTGTCAACTTGGTTGTCAGCGTTGGCCACAGACGAAACGAAATGTTGGCGACCAAGTTGTAAACATCACATTCGAGTATGTGTCATCATTGGGTTTTATTTGTTGAATGTTTTCTATTGCTGAATTTTATTATTTTGAATTACTGTTTCTAAGTATTTTGGTTATAGTACTGCTTTATTGTTGAAAAAAAATGAGTGAGGGAGCATTCCAGTTTTTAGTCTTAAGAGAGTTGCGTGACGATAATGTGTCTCCAGCTTGTCACAAAGGCACGATATTTAAAATCACGTCCGGAATTCTAATTCCAGTTTAATAAGCAAACATGTCAATGTAACTGACGATGTCCAAAACTTTTTAAGAACGGGAAGTAAAATTTTCAATGAATTGGATAAATTGCAACCATTTATTGAAAATGATATGAACATGAGGATTGTATTCATGTGAATAAACGATTGCTCACCTTTTTTTTTTTCTTTTTTTTTTTTTGCATTACACCTCGCCGACGTCAAGATCATGAGGCAAGAAAGAACTGAAGGCAAGGAACGGGAAGGAATTCGGCAATGGTCTTTTGAAGGAACCATTCATGCATTCACTTGGAGTGATTTGCAGGAACCATAGAAAACCCTCATTTGGATGGGCGGATGGGGATTCAAACCCGCGTCTTCTCGAATGCGAGTACAGAAGGTCACCGCTCACCCAGCACGCTCGGTCAGCTGTTCGAAACCCTGATGTTCTTAGCTAGTGAGCAGAGCGTAGAGGTTTTAAAATTTCTCACCTCTACTGTATATCCCGACACTCTATCCTTGAGACTTGTAGTGTAACGTAGGAATTTCAGTGATGTGAAGTACCATTAACTTAGCACGTACTCCTCTCGACTCCGGTTCTAGTTCTTTAGCTCAGTTTCACGTTTTTCAATTCCCTCCGGTAACAAGTTCTAAAATTTCTGACTGTATTCTTATAATATATGTCAGCATACATATTTAGCTCAATTTGTTGGCAAAGAACTAAACAGTTTTGGTCACTCATTTTTCTTTTTGTTGCGATCCTGAAAAATTTCATATTTCAATTTCACAACTTCGGCAGTTCTTTTAAAGTATTTAAAAATTCACCCAAATTTGAATGTTCGGTACACTTTCCATGTTCAATAAACAGTTATTGACCTCAAAAAACCATAATGAGAACGTAGTCACCAAAAACAATAACATAGACGGAACAGCTCCAAGTTTACAACTGATGTTGAGAACATTGTCGTCAACTTCCCCACAGACGCTACAACAAGGTCTCCAACATTAGACTCCGCCCACCAAATATTGATCTTACTTCAACCAAAACCTCAACCTGAATCTCAAGCACCAACCTGCCCACAGACGTTCAACTTAGTCTTCAACACGGCAAGTTGACGACAAGGTTGACAACCAAGTTGATCGTCTGTGGGCCCCTTAAGTGATTTTTAACATGCTATATCTCGCAAACCAATAGAGATATCAAACATTTTTATTGTCTATTTTAGATTTGTTATGTCGAGCTCCACAAGAATTCATTATCAGATTGTGGCGCCACGGTAATGATAGAACTGCCAATTATTTTCGATTTGTCTCATCGAGTTACATACGAATTCATCATCAAATTGCAGCGTCTCTGTTATCGTAGAATCCCCTTTGAAATTGCCATAACTCGTAAACCAAGTGACCAAATGTAACGATTAAGATGACAATTCGTAGAGTATGGGACCCACATTTTGAGTATCAAATACAGGAGTTGGAGAAGGTGCAAAGAAGGGCTGCTAGATTTGTTTCTGGAAATTATCGCAGAATGCAATCAGTGACAGATATGATAAAGGAGCTGGAATGGGATTCATTGCAAGACATGAGGAGGATTAGGAGGGTCATGGGAGTGTACAGGGCGTATACTGGTGATGAGGCATGGAAAGATATGAAAAGTAGTGCATAGAAGGGAAAAGATGACCATGACCACAAGCTGGCACTCGATTTCAGGCACAAGGGTGTGGGAAGATTTTCTTTTTTAGGTAAGGGTGTCAGGGATTGGAATGAGTTACCAAGGGGAATGATGAATAACTTACCGAAAACGTTAAAAGAGTTTAAAGTTAAAATTTGTAGAGGGCAAATATAGGTGGGTGCAGGATAGAGGGAAGTTGGGTGTGTAGGGAAATTGCCACCTGAGCCTGTGCTCCATTGCAATTAAATTAAATTAAAGGATGGGCGCTCCTAACGTAAATTGACAAATTTCCCCCACTACTTCCTGTTGCTGCTGACGTCACTCTCTAAACTGAAGACTTCAGTACGAAAAAGATTTGCTGACTCTGTAAGTGTTCAGTTGAATTCTAAGAACTGAAATAGAAAGATACATATTGTAGCTACAATACGACGCAAAAGTGGATTCTCCTCTAAAAATATTGAATCAACTTCTTGAATAAAAAAATGTCTCAACGTGGAAAATGAAAAGTGCCTAAAGTACCAGTTAATGTGAAGAAATCCAAACGAAGATGCATGGCGAAAGCGGAACAGGAAGTAAATACTGAAAAAAAATTGCCGTTTCACAATTTTGCTGAAAAAAAAAGTACGCGGGGAAATTTAAAAAAATTCAAACGCCATATCTAAAGAAAGTATCTACATTATCAAAATGAAGTCAAATCCGTGGCAAATACAGAACATTGTGGAATCTATAGTTAAAAAAAAAAGTGCTAAAAATGTTCTAGAGAATCGTAGCTCAAAGCTGAGGTGGTTAGGGGGCGTCAGTTAATTACTTGAGGTGTTCTTCCGGAATTCAGTACAACCCCCCCCCCCTCCCCGTCAATCGACCTCGTAGTTTTTTTTAGGCCTTTTTTTTCTTTAGCTCCCCTGCTTTCGAGGGCTGTTATACCACACCCTAAAGTCGGTATCCCGGTATCCGCGTCGTTTGAGAACTTTTTTTTTTTTTTTTTTTTTTTTTTTTTTTTTTTAGCTCGTCCTGATATAAAAGCTCACAACCCCTTCGGTGAGATTTCCCCGGACCCCCCCCCCCTCCTATTTTACTTCACGTAATTAATGGAAGTCCTCTTAGGTTGAAATGCGGCCTGGACCAGAAGAAAAATCGCCAAAGCCACATTTGATGTGGAGTCAGAGATTCTACGATAACCCCGCCGTCGCAATTTGATGATGGATTCTTATGTAACTCGCCGAGACAAATGGAAAATAAAGAATAAAGTTTTTTGATATCTCGCTTAGTTCTCGAGATATTACATCTCAAAAGTGAGGAGATTAGGGTGAGATCCGGCCTGGACCAAAAATATTTTTTTCACCAAAACCACCATATCTACACGGTGGAAATCCATTATTTGTTTTTTCTTCTTCCTTTTGATTGTTGCTAGGTTGAAATACGGCCTGGACCAGAATAAAAAACACCAAAAGCAGAAGGAACTATACCTACGACTGATTTTTAACATGCTATAACTCTAAAACCAAGCAAGATATCAAAAACATTTATTCTTTATTTTCGATTTGTTTCTTCGAGTTCTACAAGAATTCATCATCAGATTTTGGCGCCAAGGTAATGATAGACCTGCCCTTAATTAATTACCAGTTGAAAGATAACGCCAATGCAGCTGTTTAATTTGTTTATTGTTGCGTCGTATATAGCCAAATTCGATGATGAATACGTATGTAACTAGACGAGACAAAATAAAGAATACAATACCGGTACTTTTTTTTTTTTTTTTTTTTTTTTTGATATCTCGCTTAGTTTTCTAGATTTTATATCTCAAACGTGAGGAGGTTAGGGTAAAATCCGGCCTGTACCAGAAAAAAAAAAAAATTCCCGAAAACCACTATATGGAAATGCACTATACGTGTTTTATTTTCTTCCTAGTCGTTAGTGTTAGCATGAAATACGGCCTGGACCAGAAGTAACGTCACCAAAAGCACAAGGTACCCTACCACTGATTTTTGACATGTTATATCTCGAAAGGCAGTTCTATCATTACCGTGGCGCCAAAATCTGATGATGAATTCTTGCAGAACTCGACGAAATAAATCGAAAATAAAGAATAATTTTTTTTGATATCTCGCTTGGTTTTCGAGCATGTTAAAAATCAGCCATAGGTATAGTTTCTTCTGCTTTTGATGTTTTTTCTTCTGGTCCAGGCTGTATTTCAACCTAACAACAATCACTAGGAAGAAAATAAAACACCTATAGTGCATTTCCACCATGTAGATATGGTGGTTTTGGTGAAAAAAATTTTTTGGTCCAGGCCGGATCTCACCCTAACATCATCACTTTTGAGATACAATATCTCGAGAACTAAGCGAGATATTAAAAAACTTTATTCTTTATTTTCCATTTGTCTCATCGAGTTACGTAAGAATTCATCATCAAATTTGGCTATAGCGAAATTTTTCTTCTGGTCCAGGCCGTATTTCGACCCAACTACGTCAATTTTGAGATACGATATCACGAGAACCAAGCGAGATATCAAAAAATGTATTATTTATTTTTGATTTGTTTTGTCGAGTTCTAAAGGAATCAATCATCATATTGTGGCGCCACGGTAATGATAGAATCCCCTCTCGAAAACTAAGCGAGATATCAAAAAACTTTAGTCTTCATTTTCGATTTGTTTCGTCAAGTTAGTTAAGTATTCATCATCAGAGTGTGGCGCCACGGTAATGATAGAACTGCCTTCTGTAACTGGACTGAAAGTGAAGAATAAATTTTTTTTGATAATTCACTTAGTGCTAGAGATATCGTATCTTAAAACAGGTAAAAACGCGGACTGGATATCTCGAGAACAAAAATGCCGTCCTAGCCAAATTTGATCATTGATTATTATGTAACTCGATGAGACAAATCGAAAGTGAGGAATAAGATTATTCGATATCTCTCTTAGTTCTCGAGTTATCGACTGTCAAAAATTAATTATAGGTAGGGGTCTAAGTATCTTGTGCCTTTGGTGACGTTTTTATTCTGGTCCAGGTCGCATATCAACCTAACCGCAACCACTGGGACGAAAACAAAACACTCCTCTTGTATGTCCAACATGTAATGTATTTAGCAAAAAAAAAAAAAAAAAAAAAATCTGGTCCAGGCTGTATTTCAACCGCATCACCTCAATTTTACGATAACATTTCTCTAGAACTAAACAAGTTATAGAAAAATTTTACTGTTTACTTTCGATTTGTCTCGTCGAGTTACCTAAGAATCTATCATTAAATTGTGGCACCACGGTTATCTTCTTACCTAATTACCTTATTACATTCTATTATATTGTTACTTTATTTTCTACGCAACTCCCCCATCATAGTACAACAGGAAAAGTATTAATTTTGTTGTACGCTACGTAGAATTACCTATTCTTGGTCCTCCTGGAATAGTGAACAATCCCGCGAGACCACTCTGCGACTATTTCTAGCGTCGACGCACCTTCGGGTCAGCAACACGTCAAGATCAGCTCTCGGCTTCTAGGTTGGCTCTTTCCGTCGTAGAGATTGCCAATTGACAGCGCTATACTTCCAATGTTTCGTTCCTCTATTGTTTCTCCCGGCATAGAGTAAGAATCCCGCGATATTTACAGCAAAACATACGCACGAAGCTGGATATAAATTGGACATAACCCAAGACGAAAGCTAACACACCGCGAATGCTTTCAGGAACCTAGAAAAATGTAATGCTAACTTTTACGGAAATTAATTAAAATTATTATACGTTCTATTCGTAATGACTAATGACACACAGACTTAGAGAATTAGTGTCAAAGTTGATAATTAAGAAAAATAAACCATTTATTTACGATAAATTCTGGAGGGAAACATTATAAGTAAATAAAAATAAATGTTAAAAATGGAAGAATGAAAAGAAAACAAGCTGAAAATGGTCTGAAGAGAGGAAAAAGGTATATACTAATTAGATGAAGAATTACTGGACGGAAAGGACAATGAAGGACAAGGCAGTAAAATTGGCTCATGGGAAAAGAGGATTAGAAAAAAATGATAACGACTAAAAACACAGTATTAAAATTTAAATGGACCACGTTATTACCACAGCTGTATAGCGTATTGTAGATTGCATTTAACAGACAGAATTTTACAAGGGATTCTGCATTGTATGGTAATTGACGAGATATTGAAATGTAAGACCAAAATGAAGAACAATATACGTGACGGAATTGGGTTAAATAACGCTGGTCAGGTGATTGCTTGAGTATGGTGGTGCAGTATGGGACCTCACATTATGGAACTTGAAGGGGGAACAAAGGAGGGCAGCTAGATTTGTCTGTGGATATTACCGCAGAACACAATCAGTAACTGATATGATAAAGGAGCTGGGTTGGGAGTCATTGGAGGGTGAAGAGAGTGCTGGGAGTGTATAAGGCGTATATTGGTGATGAGGCCTGGATGGATATTGGTAGAAGAATTAGGAGAAGGGAAGAGATGACCATTACCACAAGCTGACACTTGATTTCAGGCACAAGGCAGTAGAAATTACCACAGAACATAATCAGTAACTGATATGATAAAGGAGCTGGGTTGGGAGTCATTGGAGGGAGAAGAGAGTGCTGGGAGTGTATAAGGCGTATATTGGCGATGAGGCCTGGATGGATATTGGTAGAAGAATTAGGAGAAGGGAAGAGATGACCATGACCACAAGCTGGCACTCGATTTAAGGTATAATGCAGTAGAAATTACCGCAGAACACAATCAGTAACTGATATGATAAAGGAGCTGGGTTGGGAGTCATTGGAGGGTGAAGAGAGTGCTGGGAGTGTATAAGGCGTATATTGGCGATGAGGCCTGGATGGATATTGGTAGAAGAATTAGGAGAAGGGAAGAGATGACCATGACCACAAGCTGGCACTCGATTTCAGGCATAAGGCAGTAGAAATTACCACAGAACACAATCAGTAACTGATATTATAAAGGAGCTGGGTTGGGAGTCATTGGAGGGTGAAGAGAGTGCTGGGAGTGTATGAGGCGTATATTGGCGATGAGGCCTGAATGGATAGTAGTTGTACGTGGATGGGAATTTGGCACTCGATTTCAGGATAATGCGGGTTCGAATCCCCGTTCAGATTTTCGAGACCATGATACCCGAAATCACTCCAAACGAATAGCTTGCCGTTCCTTAAACTTGGTCGTCCACTGGCACCGATTTCGTTCGACCGACTGTTCGGCCGAATATGGCCGACTAGTTCCGAGATAAGTAAATACATTTTTACGCGTCCACTGGTCACGACCTGGATCAAATTCCGAAAAATTTAGTTCTAAGTTTATGATGTTGGCTGAGTCTTAATCTTTTAAATGATACCTCATTTATCTGTTGGGGTTAGGTGTTAATGGAGATAAATGACTCGTTAAAAAAACACATGTTATGGAAATAATTATACTTTTGTCCTTCAAGTTACAAATTCCAAAAATGAGTGGAGATAGCTCATTTATCGATTTCGGTTAGGTATCAAAGGGGATAAATGGCTCGTGACACAAAAATGCGGTGTGTGAATATTGATACTTTTGCCCTTTAAGGGTGGATTTTTTTTTTTTTTTATCTACTTAACGTCTCTCAACAGCGAGGTCTTTAGAGACGGGAAAGGATGGGGGGGCAAGGAATGGGAAGGAATTCGGCCATGGCCATTTGAAGGAAGCATCCCGGCGTTTGCCTGGAGTGATTTGGGGAAACCATGGAAAACCCAAATCTGGATGCCCGGACGGGGATTCGAACCGCCGTCCTCCCGAATGCGAGGCCAGAACGCTAACCGTTACACCGCCACGCTCGGTTTTAAGGGGCGAATTCCGAAAAATTCTTTCTTAATATAATATTATGTCAGCAAAGTGGAGATCTTAATCTTTAAAATAATACCTCATTTGTTGATTTCGGTTAGGTATAAAGGGAGATAGAGACTTGTGTCAAAAAAACTTTATAGAAATAATATAGGTGATAAGAGGGCTAAGGAATTTAAATATTTTGGAAAAATAATTTTAGAAAAATTTGCTGTAGAAGAAAGGAGGCATAAGATAGAAAGTGCTTATGGTGTAGCTAGGAATATCTATGGGAAAACGTGTTTATCTAAAAATCTTACAATTCAGATCTACACCACAGTAGTGAAACTGCAATCAGTGGCTTTATGCAAGTGAATGTCTAGTAGTGAATTACAAGTTCCACAAATTAGAAGTACTAGAAAGAAGAATTATATGAAAAATACTTGGCCCGCAAAGTAGACAACTTAACAGAGGTAGAGAATATTGCTGCTTTTTGGGCGTTTATACAGAATGTATTATGTTATAAGAAGCTAACTAAACGAATCTTGAAATATTTATGGAACAAGAAATTAACAACAACCTAGGTTCAGATTTTTTTGTTTATAGCTTTACGCCTCGTCGAGGTCGAGGTCATTAGAGGCGAGGAAGGATTGGGAGCAAGAAACGGGAAGGAATTCGGCCATTATCTTTTGATGCAACTATCCTGGCATTCGTCTGGAGTGATTTGGGGAAACCATGGAAAAATCAAATCTGGATGGTTGGACGGGGATTCGAACCCGCGTCCTCCCGAATTTCGAGGCCAGAGCGTTAACCACTTACGCAACCTAGGTGATTTAGGAAGTTAAGAAAAATTTAGAAATAAACAATGTAACTGAAGAAGGAATAAGTACAGAGATTTTTTAAGAAAAAAATTTACGAATGGTTTATAAGACAGGAAGTAAAAGAAAACAGGCTTGAAATGGTGCGAATAGACAAAAAAGATACGGAACACTGAAGGAAAAAGGAGGAACGCTGAAATAGGCTCGTGGTCATTATAAGACCTAACTGGAAGAAAGAAAGGAAAAATTAAAATTAGTTGGAATTTGTAGAGGGAAAATGTAGGTGGGTGCAGGAAAGGGGCAAAGGTGTGTAGGGAAATTGCCACCGGAGCGTGCGCTCCATTGCAATTAAATTAAATTATATGTAAAATTTTAATTTTCATGGAGTTAGCGACCGGATTACATTAGCCAGGAAAATACCGACACGTTTTTCGTGAAAAAATTCAAAGCAAACATTTAGTGTAACATATATATCGGCATTGATATATTATCTCCCTCATAACTAATTACGATATATAAAACCAAAGAAAAATTGGATGAGAATCTACCATAATTACATCTTGTGAGTCAAAGATACTACTGCATGAAACCTTTGGATTTCAAGAAACATCTTTGGACTCACTATTCCGTTTTGATGGCAATAATAAGTACTTAAAAGCCGAAAATTAATAACAACGCTGATTTCAAGAGCAAAATAACACCAGCATACAAGTTACATTTATTTTGTTCCATGTTTTATGAATAAAAGTACTTTAGAAACATTAAGGGAGTCTGCAGTGGAAGTTAATTTTACTGTAGCAAATATTTAACATATGGAGGATAAAAAGATATATAGTACAGCGATCACTGAGGTTATGAAAAGCTGAGAATAAAATAAGCAATAATATGACAGGAAGGGCATGATAGAACACTATTTTCTATAAGAATTTTAGCTGGTTCATGAATAAAATTTAGAAAAGGTTGTATCCACGATTCAACTCAAAGATATTCCTGGATAAACCAAACAAGAGATCGACGAAGATTACAAATTGTGAAGAACAACATGACGATAATAGGGTGTCACATTTCTTAATTACAACGTGAAAACTAAAAAGACTGTGGCGACATAATAAAAAAAAAGTTAAAATGTAAAAGGCAAGTTTGTAATAGAGCCAAATTTTCGTTGTAAATGGTGTAAAACATGTTCTCATGCATATAAATGAATTTTAGAACGCACGGCAAAATGAAGGAGAACATCCGTAATTCTACATAATATCTTTGCACACTGACACACGTTAATCCACATCTTTGTTTTAACTGATTTGTAAGAATCATTGAACACTGCTATCTAAAAGCAACGACAAAATTCCACCCTTAAAATATAGTCATTTTGAAATATTGTGATTTAATAAGTGCATAATTTAGTATTAAAATTGTTATCAGTATCTAAGGTAGGACGCAATGATTCTATTGACTGGTTAGAATAATCTCAGCAACAGAAATCATATTTTATCTAAGCAACTAGTACTAAACTCGCTGAAAATCTTTAGTATGGTTCGCAGTTACATCCAATGAAAGATGGCTTATTTTAAGGACAGTAAATTTATTAGCCAGAACTAATCGATATGAAAATTACTCTGAAAACATTGGCAATGTGACGAAAATTTCGGTCAATCTATTTTTTGCTCGTTTTGAAGTTAGTAATCTCTAGGCAAATTTTTCTTGGCTATCGCAGAGGTTACAGACGGAAAAGTTTCAGAGATGCTGCAGATATCTGTAGTGTAGCCAACTGCTCGTTGTCATAATAACAGGTATACATGTCACAAAATTTATTTGACGATCCCTGAGAAACCAAAATTTGTAAACTCAAATTCAGTTTTTCAAGCGGTAGTTATTTAATTTAATTGCAATGGAGCACAGGCTCCGGTGGCAATTTCCCTACACACCCATCTTCCCCCTATCCTGCACCTACCTACATTTGCCCTCTACAAATTTTATCTTTAAATTCTTTCAAAGTTTTCGGTAAATTATTCATCATTTCTCTTGGTAACTCATTCCAATCCCTGACACCCTTACCTAAAAAAGAGAATCTTCCCACACCCTTGTGCCTGAAATCGAGTGCCAGCTTGTGGTCATGGTCATCTTTTCCCTTCCATGCACTACTTTTCATACCGTGGCGTCACAAACTGATGATGAATTCTTGTAGAACTCGACCGAACAAATCGAAAATAAACAATAATTTTTTTCACATTGGTTTTCGAGATATAGGCCTAGTATATTAAAAATCAGTTATAGGTATAGTTCCTCATACTTTTGGTGACGTTTCTTCTGGTCCAGGCCGTATTTCAACCTAACAACAATCACTAGGAAGAAAATAAAACACCTATAGTGCATTTCCACTGTGCAGATATAGTGGTTTTGATGATTTTTTTCTGGTCCAGGCCGGATCTCACCCTAATCTCTTTTACTTTTGAGATACAATATCTCTAGGACTGAAAGAAATATTTTTTTAAAAAATCTTAATTTTCGATTTCTCCCCTCGTGTTAATCAACAAATTTGGCTATGGCGAAATTTTTCTTCTGGTCGAGGCCAGCATTTCAGTCTAACCGGGTCAATTTTGAGATAAAATAATATCTGGAGAACTAAGCGAGATATCAAAAAATTTTATTCTTTATTTTTAATTTGTCTCGTCCAGTTACATAAGAGTCCGTCATCAAGTAGAATCCCCAAATACGAGAATAGGGCATTTTCTTTTCTGCCATACCGAAATTTAAAAAAAATTGATAGTCGAAAGATATTTTTTTAAGGACAGCAAATTTATTGACTAGAACTAACCGATATGAAAATTACCGTGAAAACATTGGCAAGGTGACAAAAATTTCAATCAATTTTTTTTAACGTTCTTAAACTCATAGGCAAATCTTTCTTGGTTATAGCGGAAGTTACAGACGGAAAAGTTTCAGAGATGCTGCAAATATCTGCAGTGTAGCCAACTGCTCGCTATCATAATAACAGCTATACATATTACAAAGTATCATGCTAACAGTAATATACATTGGTGCCCACATTATCTTCTTACTATCATTAAGTTATATAACTCTCTGTATTGGTTGAAATATTGTCCTCCATATTTTACTATTTTGACTTTTTCCAACTTACGTTCTGTATTGTCTGCTACTAATATTTTCCCCCATACTTATTTTATTCTATTGTATTTTGACTCATTACCCGACCGCATATAACAAAACGTTATACACTATTCTATATCTTCTACTCTAAATGGACTTCTTTTAATCCCTTTCTTCATAATCTCATTCCTTCTGTGTTTGCTCTTGATTTGAGGCACAGGGAAATGGGAGAATTTTCTTTTATAGGCAAGGGACTGGAATAAATTAACGAGGAAATTCATTAAAAAAATTGCCAAAAACACTGAAAGAAAAAATTCGTAAAGAGCAAAGGTTGGTGGGGGGATTCTAGGATAACCGAGGAGCCGCAATTTGCTGTTGGATTGTTATGTTTTTCGACGAGACAAATCGAAAATCAGGAATGAAGTTTTTCGATATCTCGCTTAGTTCTCGAAATATCGTGTTTCAACAGTGAGGTGGTAAAGTTGAAATGCGACCTGGAACAGAAAAAAAATTCGCGAAAGCAAAATTTGATGATGGATTCTTATGTAGCACGATGAGACAAATTGAAAGTAAAGTGTAAAATTTTTCGATATCTCGCTTAGTTCTCGAAATGTATCTCAAAAGTGAGGTGGTCAGATTGAAATGTGACCTGGACCAGAACAAAGAGTCTACAAAGTCAAATGTTATAATGGATTCTAATGTAACTCGATGAAACAAATCTAAAATGAAGAGTAAAATTCTTCGATATCTCGCTTAGTTCTCGAAATACCGTACCTCAGAGTAAGGGGGCTTCCACAAACTACGTGGCTCCGTCTAGGAGGGGGGGGGGGGGTTTCTGAGCCAGGCCACGTAGCTTTCCATTCATATCATTTTTCAAAATTAAAATGAGCAGGTACAGAATACACAACAGAATGTGAATATTTATTTCCTTCATATAATTATCTCCGTATGTAATTTGCGATAGTCTGACAAGAGAAAACAGTACAAAATGTCTTCTGGAATCCTGATCTGGGTTTTCCATGGTTTTCCCGGATCACTATAGGCGAATGCTTGGATGGTTCCTCACATTAGACCATGGGCGCCTCCTGACATATCCTGTATATCCCTTCCAAACTATTACCTTTTCGAATAGGTGCAATGCACCTTCCGCCACACACTTTTAGTGAATCGCGGAATAATAATAATAAAAAGCTACGTGCTACATTGGGGGGGGGGGGGGTAGAGGCAAAAGCCACGTTGGGCTACGTAGGGGGGAGGGGGGGTGCACAAGAGGCCAAAATGGAGCTACATGGTTTATGAACGTTAGTGGTTAGGTTGACATGCGTCCTGGACCAGAAGAAAAATTTCGCCACATTTTTATGATGGATTCGTATGTAACTCGATGAGAAAAATGATAAATGAAGAGTGAAATTTTTCGATATTTCGCTTAGTTCTCGAGATATTCTGTCTCCAAATTGAGATGGTTAGGTTGAAATGGGACTTAGACCAAAAAGATTCGCCAAAGCCATAAGGAAATACATACTGGTCATGCAGAATAGATGCTTCCCCCCCCCCCCCTCCCTTGCTACCGGTTGTGGTTGGTTGAAATGCGGCCTGGACCAGAAGAAAACGTTGCAAAGGCACAAGGAACTATACCCAATACTAACTTTTGACAACCGAAATCTCTAGAACTAAGACAGAAAAATAAATTTGTCTTGTCGAGTTATATAAGAATCCATAGTCAAATTGCGGCTTCGCGGTTTATCATAACGGAATGAAAATAAATTCTAGGGGCATTTAATATTCAGAATGCAAAATATTACCAGAAGGTTTGATTATAACTTGGTACTGATAGTGTTGATTTATTAGGCAAGGAACCATGAGAATATTAAGGAATTTAACTGGCAAGGAGAGAAAATAGATTTGCTATCAGCTACCTATGATATTTGTTATTAATAAAAAATAAAAAAATTACTGAATACCACACCGAAAGTAATCTGGACTAAAATAAAAATCAACACAAAGATCATGAAAAGGAACCTAAACGCCAGTAAAATAGATGCAGAAGAAGGGCGGAAGAAGAGGGAATGATGGAAATCATAAAAAAGAAAATTGTCACTAGGAAAATACTGCCTTCCTCGAACGGAAAAACTTCGTAAGGGAATTTTAGGATTCAAAAATAAGAAAACCAGAGCCATATGAAATGTTGAATTAGTTATTAAATATACTGCAATGCGGAAACTGCAAAATTGTATAGAAGGAAATATAGCTATTCATAATTCATCCAAAATGAAATGTAATTTACCTAACGCACTAACTGTAAAATATTTGACAAACCAACATTCATACAAAAAAAAAAAAAATTAGATATTTTTTCCTAATAGATTATCAGCTTCATCAATCTTATTTCTAAATAAAGTTTATTAACACCAACGGAAAAACTAGAGGGAAAGTATCTTTTTTTAATTAAAAAAACTAAACTCCCTTGCACGTGCTATTCCTAATTCTTGTACCAATATCCATCCAGGCCTCATCGCCAATATAGTACGCCTTATACACTCCCAGCACTCTCTTCACCCTCCAATGACTCCCAACCCAGCTCCTTTATCATATCAGTTACTGATTGTGTTCTGCGGTAATTTCTACTGCCTTATGCCTGAAATCGAGTGCCAGCTTGTGGTCATGGTCATCTCTTCCCTTCTCCTAATTCTTCTACCAATATGCATCCAGGCCTCATCACCAATATACGCCTTATACACTCCCAGCACTCTCTTCACCCTCCAATGATTCCCAACCCAGCTCCTTTATCATATCAGTTACTGATTGTGTTCTGCAGTAATTTCTACTGCCTTATGCCTGAAATCGAGTGCCAGCTTGTGGTCATGGTCATCTCTTCCCTTCTCCTAATTCTTCTACCAATATCCATCCAGGCCTCATCGCCAATATACGCCTTATACACTCCCAGCACTCTCTTCACCCTCCAATGATTCCCAACCCAGCTCCTTTATCATATCAGTTACTGATTGTGTTCTGCCGTAACGGATAGCGTTCTGGCCTCGCATTCGGGAGGACGGCGGTTCGAATCCCCGTCCGGGCATCCAGATTTGGGTTTTCCATGGTTTCCCCAAATCACTCCAGGTGAATGCCGGGATGCTTCCTTCAAAAAGGCCATGGCCGAATTCCTTCCCATTCCTTGCCCCCATCCTTTCCCGTCTCTAAAGACCACGTTGTTAAAAAGGGACGTTAAACTGTTACAAAAAAAAAAAAAAAAAAAAAAAAAAAAAAAAGTGTTCTGCCGTAATTTCCACAGACCAATCTAGCTGCCCTCTATAGCACCACCTCCAACTACCATAATGTGGGTCCCATACTACACCACCATACTCAAGCAATGGTCTGACTAGTGTATGATTGCATCAAACAAGTCCAAAGACAGAAAAAAAATAATGAGCGAGATTAGGCCTTGATACTGTTTAGCGCGGAAGCAATATGAAAAATAGAAATTTCCAGAAAATCAATTTTACAACTTCAGAAAAAAAATGAAAGTTGTTTTTGAGGACTGCATCACTTTCAGAATCTACCAGAAACTGGTACTAACCTGTTGATATTTAGACTAATTGCTTCGTCCTAGGAGCGTCCATAAACTACGTGGCTATGTCTAAAAGGGGGGGGGGGAGGGGTTGGCTGGAAAGCTACGCACCGCTAAGTGGGGGTTTCCAAGCCAGGCTACGTAGCTTTTCATTCATACTATATTTTCACAGTTAAAATGAGGTACAGAACACACAACAGCATGTGAATATTTATTTCCGCCATTTCATTATATCCGTATGTAATTTACGATAGTCAGACAAGAGAAAATGCTTCTGGAATCAATAGGGGAATAATTTTATGTCATTTTTGCAGTGCAGGTAGTATTTTTGCAGTCTCTCATATTTCGAGATTTTTAATTTAACTTGTGACGGCTTTTCCGTAAAATAAGAGTGCCAACCTTCCAAAGGACATTATAACGAAACAGTTAATTCAAAATTCAACAAGTTAGTAGTAGTTCGGGACAGGTTTCGAAAGTAGTGCCATCCCAATATTTTTTTAATAAGTTTAAGTAGGAAAAGATTCGGGTAATTTGTTGCTATTCGTGTATGTAGTAAATTATTTGAAGCTAGGAAACATTTAATGGACTTTTTATAACGGTTTATATTGCCAAATGAGTACCTGGTCGGAACTGAAATTAATACTTAAAAGACAAAAATGTAACAACATGTGTTGGAACAAAGACTTTCCAGAGGATAGTACGATGCACAAGGATTTTAATATTTATTTTTAATTTACGTTGCTTTCATTAGTGCCATTTTGCTAACGTTGCTGCATGCGGATGAAAATACTTCATACGCAGGTTGGAAAATGATTACTTTTTCCATGATACACCATAAAGTACGCGTATTCAAGCATTTATTTTTAATTTACGTCGTTTTCATAAGCGCCATATTGGCAGAGCTATTATGTTCTCTGCGTCTAAGTAGCTCCTACAATAACGCTGTCTGCAATAGCATTGAAAAGTTTAGATTTCGTTTCTGAGTTTAATGTATTGATTTAATTTCGAGAAATACCGTATTTACACAATTTCCGACGTTTTTATAACCGTATGTGTTCGATACAGAACTGATAAACTGACTAAAAATATTACATACCAATGTCAAAGTAGGGTCAAATGAATGTATCAATGCGCGTTTTGATTTTAAAGCATTAGTTTTAGGTTTTGTGGTTAGGTTGAAATACAGTCTTTACCAACATGTTAATACAGTTTTCATATTACAACATTAGGCAGTAGGAATTTTAATTATAATTTAAGTTGCTTTCGCAAGCACTATTTTGGTGATGTCATTACCTCATGCGGATGGAAGTAGTTCCACATTTATTGGTATCTATTCGGCCTAGACCATATTTAAAGTTAAGATTTGGAGCAACAGGATAAAGTGCTAAAATTTCGATATTTATTTTTTATTTTATTTGTTTTCATTTCTGACTCCATAGTACAAACAGTTTCGCGATGTATCTTTGAAGAAACAAAAATAGTATAAAAAATAATTCTTTTACGACAGAAATGAACTTGGTTTAATATAGCACAGAATCAGGACAAGCAATATTGCAATTCGTGCAAAATGTAGCAAATAGTTCGTTTTATATGGAATGGAATAACGTCACAGAGTAATATGGAGAATATCATTGACGTAATAATTTTCTGTCATAGCTCTAAAACGCAAAAATTTTGATTTTACATTCCGTAAATCGATCATACAAGCAATATTTAAAACAGTTCACCACAAAATTAGTTTGACCGTCATTGAACTACTGCAAAAAGTAATTATGCATTCGTTAACGGTGATTATAAAACATTTTTCTAAAACCAGTTAACAGGAAACTTGCCAGTTTACGCAATGAGTGAATCATTTTCATAACCGTCAATATAATTTCACGAAAAGACTAATTCATTTATAGCAACAAATTTAAAGCTTAGCAGAGAAATTTTCTTTTCCCTAGCGGTCTAAAATGGTTATTTGGAAAAAATTTAGAATTACGGGAGTCATTGAGTAATTTTGATACTGTGATCCATACAGCCATGTTTTCACTCCATTGCAGAACAAGCGTAAACAAAACACAATCAAAACTGACCGTTAATGATAAACTCACCTCTTCCAAAAACTGCCACAAATTTGCGGGCAGCTTCCGCAACACGCGAAAGACTCCCGGAACGAAATTCACCGCGAGAAGCGATTTTCGCACCGAAATAACCGAACCCGAAACGCGAACACAATATCCGACACTCCACGATTCGAAAACCTTCACGCGCGATTCACAACACACAGATAACTGAGGGGCAAAGATGTAACAATCCGCAGCATCTTTGCATTGTTGAGTCGCATTGTCAACACAACGGCAGAAAACGTTTGGATACCGCAATAAAATCGATCATTACAAATAAAACTCGTATACTAAACACTTTCTTCAACAATTTTATCGGTATGTGAAATTGTTTAAGTATAAGCAAATAAAATTACGAGATCGCTTTAAAGATAGTAATAGAAAGATGGCACAGAATCAAAGATACAACGATGAATACGTTAAGATATGTATACAGAGAAATAGACGGATAATGAATTATTTATAACGCTAGGAACCTTTAAGTAAACGATTTAGCATGATTTACGTAGATACAGGATTTCTTAGCTTTATAACATAACTTAATACGGTATAAACTTTCCTGCATCGCTTTGAGTATCACAAAAGAAAAATGGCCTCTACTCAAAGACGTAATCGTAAGGAAATAAGCAGTTAATTAATTAATTAATTTAATCGCGACGGAGCGCTCACTCTATTGGGAATTTCCCTACACTCATTTTACCCTATCCTGTACCCACCTACCTTATCCCTCCACAAATTCTTGTTACGTTTTTGATAAATTATTATTTACCCGGAAAATAACACTGCATGGTATTTCCGTGTCAGAGTTAATTTAATTAAGTTAATTTAATCCAACTGATCACTGTAATTAATATTTTCAGTAATGTCTTATTTTTGCTGCTTTTTAAAGAAAGAAAAGGAGGATAAAGCATTTTTGTTTTGGTATTGTTTGAATAAACCATATCTTAGCTTAACATCACTGGAATATATTCAGAATCTTGCTGTAAGGAAAACAAAAGAAAGATGGATCAGAATCTTTGTAAGATAAAACGGGGACGAATACTATTAGTTGTTGTACTGGAAAAAGTAGACTGGGTAGAATTAGAAATTGTGTAAAAATCGTGTTGCGTAAGCCCATAGAAATGAAAATGAAGGATTTACTTAAACAAAATACGTTTATTCCAAATGTGACAATGAATGCATTGCACCAACCAGGTTCTATAATAATTAATAATGCTGTTCAAATTTCAATGAAATTTTGAAATTACGCTATTTGAAAACGATAAAGTCTGGAATACGTAAGTTATAACGAAAACAAAAGCGACCATTTAAAAAAAAAAATTTATGTATCTACCTCTGCGGAAATTAGTTTTAAATATCTTTTCACGTTAATAGGAGCGCCTGCTAAAGTTCGGGGTAAGGTCCCAGATTTAAATCCCAGTGGGGTCAAGAATTTTTAAAAGTTGTGTTGATGTTATGAACTATGCCAGGACGTTCCGTGGTTCGGATTCCACGTTAAACTGTAGGTCCCAGCCACAATAGCATAGTATGCCTGCTTCGGGAGTATCCAACCAACCTTAGGGGTTTGGGATAACAAAAGTTATTTTTTCACATTAATAACAAGTGAGCTATAATGTTTTATTCGGAGAGCAAATGTTTGAAAAAATCGAAGCATACTAGAATTTCTTTTTTTCTTTTTCTTTTTTTTTTTTTTGCTTAACGCCTTGACAACGTCGAGGTTGTTAGAGACGGGAAAGGGAACGGGAAGGAATTCGGTCATCCCAGCATTTGCCTCGAGTAATTCTGGAAATCGATGTAACATTGTCAACTCCCTCCAGACCGAGCGTGGTCGTTGAACGGTTAACGCTCTGGCCTCGCATTCGGGAGGACGCCGGTTCGAATCCCCGTCCGGGCATCCAGATTTGTGTTTCCCATGGTTTCCCAAAATCACTCCAGGCGAATGGCGGGATGCTTCCTTCAAAAGGCCATGACCGAAGTCATTCCCGTTCCTTGTTCCCAGTCCCATCCCGCCTCTAATCACCTCGACGAAGCGTAAAGTCACAGTAAAATCTTATATATAAAAATCAATGTTTGTGGGTTTGTGGATTTGTGGGTTTGTTCGTCTTCTATGCATTCCTATACCATTTATCAGATTGCAATGAAACTTTGGAGAGTTTTCGAGTGTGCGTCTGCGAAGGTTCCTGTGAAAAAAAAATTCCATAAAGTCACCCCCTATTCCCCATAACACCCCATAATTTAGGCAAAACCACATTTTTTATCCGATTTAGATAGGAATTTGTACACTTATACTTTAAAACAAACAGAAAAATACTGCCTACGTATGGTTTCCGAATATCCATCCCCTCTCCCCCTTTCCACCCCCATTACGTTTTTACCCCATAATTTGGGGAAACCACATTTTTATCCGTTTTAGATAAGAATTTGTACACTTATACTTTAAGAAAGAGAGAGAAATACTGTACACATTAATTTCACAAAAACCCAATCCCTCTCCTCTCTTTCCACCACCTTAATTACCCCTCTTCCCCATAACACCCCATAATTTAAACAAACTAGCAAACCGTTCGTCCGATTACGGTGAAGCTTTGGTGAGTTGTCGACGGGATGACAGAGAAGGTTCCTGTCAAAAAAAAAAAAAAATACCCACCTCTCCTCCCCATAATTTAGACAAAACCACATATTTCATTAGATTTCAATGGGAATTTGCACACTTATACTTTGAAACAAACAGAAAAATACTGCCTGCATATGTTTTTCAAAGCACATCCCCTCTCACCCTTTCCAACTGAAAATGAATGAAACAGCAGTTTAAAATTTATAAGTAAATATTTTTTCATTTAATCTATGTGCCTACTCAAGTCCAGCAATAGTGAAACATTCCCGGGTCAGCTAGTAAATAAATAAATATAAAGTAAAAGGTCCCTCCAGTTACTTATAATTATTAGTGTGAATTCTCCCAATAAACGGGAAGACGTTAAGCAAATGACCCCTTCAAGTTCTCTTTGGGTTCTTCTTATTGTTCCAATAGGCTTTCATTCTTTCCGAGAAAGCTTGTTTGCGTTCTTCCGACCATTGTGGCCTGTGTTGTTTTTGTTTTGGTTGCTCAGTTGTCTGCTTTGTGTCTGAAGGTATCTCTTTCTAAATTGTCTGCTGATCTTATGTTTGCATTTTTGAGATCCTTTAAAATTCTTTCAGCCGTGTTGAATTTTTAAGTGAGGTTAAATAATCTATTATCTTTTTTGTTAATCGATTTTCTTGTAATCTGTTAAGGTACCAATGAATTTCATTCGCCTTTTCTTGATGTGAATTGCGATTTTTGAAAACTTTTCTGTTTTGATTGTAGTCTTTAACCATCTTTAGTGTGTCTTGTTCCTAGAATTTTCCTAATAATTTTTCTTTCTCCTTTCTTCATTTCTTCATGTTCGTGTTTCCTGTTAAGTGTCAACGTTTCGCTTGCATAAAGGACTGTATTGAAGTGCCGAATTTTGGTCTGTCTTGACATGGATTTTTTGTTGTAGAGGTTTTGTATTATTATTTTAATTATTATTACTGAATTGTTTTATTTGTTTTGATTAATTTAAGTATCCTAAATAATTGTATAAACGTCTGTAACCTGTTGTATAATTTCCGGAATTTCACACATAGTACTTTGTATCATAAAAAGGGGTCATGGAGGAAGGAATATATGGAAACGACGCAAGGGACCTTCACCATGCACTGGAGTGTAACCGGGTAGAGAGAAGTGGAGTGGGCAGGCCGCCATATTGGATTTCCGTAGTAACACTGGGAACATGCACAAACACCTCAACACGATAACAGTGGCACCGCAATTTGATAATGAATTGATGTGTAACTCGACGAGACAAATCAAAAATGAAGAATAAAATTTTTTAATATCTTCCTTGGTTCTCGATTTTTTTTTTTTTTTAACAGTTTAACGTCCCTTTTTAACAACGTGGTCTTTAGAGACGGGAAAGGATGGGGGCAAGGAATGGGAAGGAATTCGGCCATGGCCTTTTGAAGGAAGCATCCCGGCATTCACCTGGAGTGATTTGGGGAAACCATCGAAAACCCAAATCTGGATGCCCGGACGGGGATTCGAACCGCCGTCCTCCCGAATGCGAGGCCAGAACGCTATCCGTTACACCACCACGCTCGGTTTGGTTCTCGAGATATACTGTCTCAAAGGTGAAGTGTTTTGGGTTAAAATTCCGAAGAACAATTTTCAAAAAAAAAAAAAAAAAGATTTGAGGATTGATTTTTGTGTAACACGACGAGTCAAATCGAAAGTAAAGAATAATTTTTTTAGTTATCTCGCTCAGTTCTCTAGATATAAAGCCTCGACATTGAGGTGGTTAGATTGTGATGCGCCCTGGACCAAAATATAATTTTGTCAAAGCTACTACGAAGTACACGCTGGGCATGCAGAGGGGTTGTTTTATTGTTTTTTCTACCCTTGTGGTTATGTTTAAACGCGACCATGACCAGAATACAAAGTCACCAAAGCCACAAGGAATTCTCCATATCTCGAGAACTAAGGGAGATTTTTTTAAAAAAGGGGGAAAAAACACTGATTTCCGATTGGTCTCATCAATTTACATGAGAATCAACCATCAAATTGCATCGCCACGGTTATGATAGTGCTGCCCACATCAACACATGAAATTCTTTGCGAACTAAAGACTTTCAGCACTCGTTTACAATAAGCTAGCATATTATGTGCAAAGTAGTGAGATATGCTGATGGTATACACTACACCAACATGTAGGGGGGAAGTAAAGGAATTGGGTTACAAAACATTGGTCAGACCATTGCTGGAATATGGTGGTGTAGTATGGGACCCACATTTTTCAGTATCAAATACAGGAGTTGGAGAGGGTGCAAAAAAGGGCTGCTGGATTTGTTTCTGGAAATTGTCGCAGAACGGAATCAGTAACAGATATGATAAAAGAGCTGGAATGGGATTCATTGCAAGACAGGAGGAGGATGAGGAGGGTCATGGGAGTGTACAAGGTGTATATTGGTGATGAGGCATGGAAAGATATTGGTGTAAGAATTAAAAGTAGTGCATGGAAGGGAAAAGATGACCATGACCACAAGCTGGCACTCGATTTCAGGCACAAGGGTGTAGGAAGATTCTCTTTTTTAGGTAAGGGTGTCAGGGATTGGTATAAGTTGCCCAGGGAAATGACTCTGGAATCTACGGAATGATGAAGTTTCTATTAGCCTTTGTATTTAAAATTTGGTGGTGGCTAACCAGTTAGATGGTTTAAGATCTTACAGTAAACTTGTGGTGGACTGATGTTTGTGTTAACATACTGAGTGACTTGTTTTGTTCAATTAACCACTCACCTCCGCTCAGGGCTGGCTTGGTACATCACCTGGCGACCACGGTAACAACTAACTGTTTAAAATAATTATCCTTTTTTTCGAACTGTGAATGAATAATTTACTGAACTTTTATAATTATTATGCTCTGAGTTCGAGCTAAGCGAATATACCACGCAAAATACAACACAAGTGTCTTACACTATGCTACTATACTGAGTGATTGTGAACGGATTATAACGGAAATTCATATCGGCAGAGCAAATATCGAGAATCAATTTACGGCCCTGTTCGTTTTACAAGGGGATAAGTTAATATGGAAACCAGAACGTAATTGCTGAAATAGCTAAGGAGGCGTCCATAAATTACGTGGCACCGTGTGGAGGGGGTGAGGGGTTGGATTGGGGAGAGAGCTACGCTAGGCTACCGGGGGGGGGGGGGGAGGGATTTCGGAAACCACTTAACTTTTAATTCATATTATTTGTAACAGTTAAAATAAGGTACAGAACACAACAGCATGTGAATATTTAGCTCTACTGTACTTCCCCCCCCCCTCCCTTCCGGCTGGTGAAATTACGTAGCACCTCTCCCCCCCCCCCCCCCTTATTTGTGCACACGTAGTTAGTATACTCCACCTAAGGTTTCGGGGATTCTATCATTACCGTGGCGCCACAATCTGATGATTGGTTCTTATAGAACTCGACGAGACAAATTGAAAGTAAAGAATAAAGTTTTTTGATATCTCACTTAGTTCTCGAGATATCGTATCTCAAAATTGACGTAATTAGGTTGAAATACGGCCTGGACCAGAAGAAAAATTTCGGTATAGCCAAGTATGATGATGAATTCGTATGTAACTCGACGGGACAAATGGAAAATAAAGAATAAAATTTTTTAATATCTCACTTAGTTCTCGAGATATTGTAACTCAAAAGTGAGGAGGTACGGGTGAGATCCGGCCTGGACCAGAAATATTTTTTCACCAGAACCACCATATCTACACGGTGGAAATGCACCATAGGTGTTTTCTTTTATTCCTAGTGATTGTTGCTAGGTTAAAATACGGCCTGGACCAGAAGAAAAAACATCAAAAGCAGAAGGAATTATATCTATAACTGATATTAACATGCTATCTCTCGAAAACCAAGCGAGATATCAAAAAAGTTTATTCTTTATTTTCGATTTGTTTCTTCGAGTTCTATAAGAATTCATCCTCAGATTTTGGCGCCACGGTAATGATAGAACTGCCAAGGTTTCTATAACATTTCATTTTCTTGTACAGTGCTTGTTTAATTTTCTCTGGTACCGAGCGTGGTGGGTGAGTGGTAATAACGCTCTGGCCTCGCATTCGGGATGACGCGGGTTCGAATCCCCGTCCAGGCATCTAGATTTGAGTTTCCTAAAATAGTTCCAGGTAAATAACGGGATGATTCCTTCCGAAGGCTATAGCCGAGCTCCTTCCTGTTCCTTGCCACAAGTCTTTATTTTTATTTTTAATTTAATTTAATTGCAATGGAGCACAGGCTCAGGTGGCAATATCCCTACACACCCATCTTCCCCCTATCCTGCACCCACCTACATTAGCCCTCTAGAAATTTTATCTTTAAATTCCTTCAAAGTTTTCGGTAAATTATTCATCATTTCTCTTGGTAACTCATTCCAATCGCTGACACCCTTACCTAAAAAAGAGAATCTTCCCACACCCTTGTGCCTGAAATCGAGTGCCAGCTTGTGGTCATGGTCATCTTTTCCCTTCCATGCACTACTTTTCATACCTATTGCAATATCTTTCCATGCCTCATCACCAGTATATGCCCTGTACACTCCCATGACCCTCCTCATCCTCCTCCTGTCTTGCAATGAATCCCATTCCAGCTCCTTTATCATATCCGTCACTGATTGCATTCTGCGATAATTTCCAGAAACAAATCTAGCAGCCCTTATTTGCACCCTCTCCAACTCCTGTATTTGATACGTAAAATGAGGGTCCCATACTACACCACCATATTCGAGCAATGGTCTGACCAAAGTTTTGTAACCAAATTCCTTGACTTCTCTCGTACATCCCCTCATCACTCTCTCCAACAAGTGCAGAACTTTGAAACCTTTTCCTACCTCCAGTCCTATGTGACCTGCCCAGTTAAGTTTGTTATCAAAAGTAATTCCAAGATATTTGCATTTCAAGTCTTCAGCAAGCAATTCTTTCCCTTCTTTGCATTTATCTTCATTCCATGTTTACCAACCCAATTAGATATCCTGTCCAGATCATCCTGCAACTGTTTACAATCCTCTATCGTTTTGATTCTTTTATACAGCATTATGTCATCTGCAAACAATCTAATTTCAGATAGTAAACAATCAACACAACTATTCATTACAATAATGAATAGCAATGGTCCCAATACGCTACCCTGTGGCACACCCATTTTTACTTCCTCCCGCCTCTAATGATCCCGACGTCGACGAAGCGTAAAACCTCAGGGAAAAGAACAATATAGATCTTCATTTTTCTTCTCCCACCACATACCGTCATTCCCCTTTACAGCTCCGAGAATTATCGTTAGGATTTTTTTATTAAGGGAAATGTCTATAATCGCGCTACGCGGTGTTTGAGTGGGAGCAGGACGCTTTTCGCAAAATTTTTTATTAAAACACACAGTTTTTATGCAATTTCGGTGGAATTCTGCATACATATTCTTTAAAACAAATAGAAAAAACCTGTTTACATTTGATTTACGAAAACCTAAACCCTCTCCCCCTCTCCTACCCCCTCACCCCAATTTCTGTAACCATGGTTCATACAATCCAACAATTTTTATCTGATTTTGATAGTACTTAGCACTCGTATACTTCAAAACATGGCGGTCTGGTAGCTCAGTGGTTAAGGCGCTTACTTCAGAAAGTTCTCTCCCGGTCGCGGGTTTGAATCCCGTGGTAAGCAAGAATTTTTAGGAGTTGTATTTGATTATATGAGCTACGTCGGGACATTCTATCGGTCTTATTACAGGTTAAACTGTACAGTACGTCCCTGAGGAGAGGAATTAGCCTTCTTGCCTCTGACACAACAAGCTGGTACATCTCCTTCGAGAAAATTCGGCCGAAAACTCTGGTTGTGAATTAGATTTTTAATTTTGAAGTGAAAATTCTATAGACGCGTTGGAAGATTTTTGGACATGCTAATGCCAACACCATACCTGCAGCGGTGTGGTGGCTCAGTGGTTAAGGTGTCTGACTGGCGAACGAAAGATTCCGGGTTCGAATCCCTGTCTCGGCGGAGTTTTTCATAGACCCTTAACCCGACCTTCACCTCTGGCACAGCTTGCTGTGTAATGTGAAGTACGCCAGAACACTTCCGTGGTTCAGATTCCACGTTAAACTGCAGGTCCCCTGTACCTGGTAGCACTACCGGGTTAGGTTAAGGCGGCTAAGACAAGGGCGGAATGCGCAGCCAATAGAAACCCTGTCACCAGGTCATTACGACCACACGGAATTATTATTATTTAGTATATCTGTAGGTCCCCTGTACCTGGTAGCACTACCGGGTTAGGTTAAGGCGGCTAAGACAGGGGCGGAATGCGCAGCCAATAGAAACCCTGTCACCAGGTCATTACGACCACACGGAATTATTATTATTTAGTATATCTGTAGGTCCCCTGTACCTGGTAGCACTACCGGGTTAGGTTAAGGCGGCTAAGACAGGGGCGGAATGCGCAGCCAATAGAAACCCTGTCACCAGGTCATTACGACCACACGGAATTATTATTATTTAGTATATCTGCAGGTCCCCTGTACCTGGTAGCACTACCGGGTTAGGTTAAGGCGGCTAAGACAGGGGCGGAATGCGCAGCCAATAGAAACCCTGTCACCAGGTCATTACGACCACACGGAATTATTATTATTTAGTATATCTGTAGGTCCCCTGTACCTGGTAGCACTACCGGGTTAGGTTAAGGCGGCTAAGACAGGGGCGGAATGCGCAGCGAATAGAAACCCTGTCACCAGGTCATTACGACCACACAGAATTATTATCATTTAGTATGTCTGTAGGTCCCCTGTACGTGGTAGCACTACCGGGTTAGGTTAAGGCGGCTAAGACAGCGGCGGAATGCGCAGCCAATAGAAACCCTGTCACCAGGTCATTACGGCCACACGGAATTATTATTATTTAGTATATCTGTAGGTCCCTTGTACCTGGTAGCACTACCGGGTTAGGTTAAGGCGGATAAGACAGGGACGGAATGCGCAGCCAATAGAAACCCTGTCACCAGGTCATTACGACCACACGGAATTATTATTATTTAATATATCTGTAGCTGTAAGTATGACGTGTTTCGGGTATGATATTAATCATTTTGAATTTTCACTTCTGTTTGTAGTCCCAATAACTGCCATGCCCCCCCCTTTTTTTCCTCAATGTCTATTTTCTAATACAATGCCAGATATTCTGAGCTGGACATTGTCTCTGGCTTGGCAACTGTTGTATAGCTAGGATCTTCTTTGCTTTGTAAGACATGGCTATCTTGTTGTTCCTATTTTGTGTTAGCCTATGCGCTAGTTCCATATTTTTAGTTCTTGCTTCGTTCGCTTCCTCATCAAGCCAATTGTGTTGGATTCATTAACTCAGATATTTAAATTTGTCGACTTTTTTAACAGATC
>JARYHS010001113.1:8793204-8823462 GCA_031002005.1 Vandiemenella viatica | reverse complement strand
TAGTTTAATATTAACTTAATATTAATAATAAGATATTTAAATGAAATAGCTTAAATGCACTTTAATTATTTTTTTTAGTTCCCGACAGTTTATCATAACTCTATTACAATACATCTACATCTACATTCATACTCTGCAAATCACAAACATTGTGGGTGGCAGAGGGTGCTAAGCACCAATCCTAAACCCGCCCATCACAATCCCGAATAGTGCGAGGAAAGAAGGAATACATATAAGTATCAGTACGGCATCTTATTTCTCTAATCTTATCCCTCCGGTCATTGCGACCTAAATAGGTTGGCGGAAGAAGTATTTCATTGCACTCGAAATTTAAATTTTTTCGCATATTCTCCAATAATTTCGAACGCAAGCTACGTCGTCTGTCTTCCAAACTATTCCAGCCCAATCTATGTATCAATTCTGTGACGCTTTCATAAGGGCTGTAACAACAAGTCACGAATCTAGCGGCTCTCCTCTGCACCCTCTCAACTGAGTCAATCAGAACCTTGCGATACGGATCCCAAACTCCACAACAGTAATCCAGATGCGGACGCACTAGTGTTCTATACGCTATCTCCTTTGTATGAGCATTATAGTTCCTAAAAATACGACCTATGAATCGTAATTTAGAATTTGCCTTGCCTACTATGGAAGTTATGTGCATGTCCCATTTCATGTTGCTTTGTACTATCACCCCCAGATACTTCACGGAATCAACCGTGTCAACAGGTGAATTGTTTATTTTGTACTCGTGAACAAACTGATTCTTCTTGTTACTTATCCGCATTGCCTTGCACTTTTTGCAATTAAGTGTAAGCTGCCATTTACGGCACCAATCGAAAATAGCATCCAAATCACGCTGAATTTCTAAGCACTCGTCGGAGCACCTTATTTCCGTATAGATAACCGCATCGTCGGCAAACAATCGCAACCAGCATTTGACGTTGTCACCTAGATCGTTTATAAATATTAAGAAAAGAAGTGGACCTATTACACTTCCTTGAGGAACACCCGAAGTAACATTCATCTTAGAAGAGGATTCCCCGTCAACAACGACATACTGTGATCGACCAGTTAGAAAATCACGTATCCACTCGCATGTTAATATATAAGAATTTTGTTGTTGTTACTGCTTATGTCAAGTATGCAGCTCAGTATATTTCATGTTCGTCGTTATATTTTTCATCTTGTCGCTCAACTTGAATTTCTAATTCATTATCATCATCGTCGTCATCTATTAAATTTGGTTCTAAAGCTTCAAGGATTTTAGGTACATAATTACTTTCTTCTTCCAGATGATCTGGTTATAATGCAGCGTTGAGGCATGCTTGTCCATTACACTGACCACAAACTGAGGATCATTACAACTCTAATTTTCTGCATCCGCAATTAGAACCGCAGCCTTAATTCCAATTAGAACATCATTTTGCAACCTCCACCCCCATTACTGGGGTTCTAAATCATTCACTAACCAAGCTTGGATCTGATAGTAGACACGACTGATGTGTTGTCGAGTTGCTGCTCTTGTAGGTGGAAGAGTGGATAACTGGACTGGTTTGTTGAATCTAGCTGATTTCATAAATTGTGTATATCGATAGTCGTCTATGCTGTATTCTGATTTTGGAGCATTATACATTGCTAAAAAGACACGTACTCCAATTTCAGACAATGTTTCTAGAGGACAGTAGTCTTGCTGGAAAACGTGAGCTGATTGATCCAAATCGGAATGTTTCTCCAACATTTTAACAATTGATAGTTTTACTTTTTAAAACGTTCATATTTTGTGTCACATCCACTAAAGGCGTGCAAAAAATAATTTGTTTCTTAGAAAAAAGATATTTGTCAAAGCTTTTAATCGAATATATTTGTGTTTCCACATTACCCTTACGGTACCTATTTTTATAAAAAGAAGTTTTGCTGATGTGATTGAGTAAGTCCTATTGAAAGAACTATTACACCGATATCTTCTCCTATGACGTAGACAGTGTAAATTCTGCGATGGCTGTTTCGAACATCAGCATCATCTCTGGCTTGTTTTGTAGGGATGTTAACTGTTTTTATTTCTTAATAAGCATTTCAATAAAGTTATTAATTACATCAGTTCGTTAAAAAAAAATTTCTTGGTTCATTGGCACAATCATTGCTTCATCCAAAACACACTTCGTAAGACCTTGAAAGGCCTACAGTACTTTTTACTTTAAAACTTGAATCGTAATAAATTTACGGCAAACTGTTGGGAGATATAATCAAAATGCATCTAAACTATTTCATTTAAATATCTTATTAATATTATAAAATAAATGTATAATATTCATAAATGATATAATATCCATAAATAAAATTTATTAATTAGTAAATAATTACAGGTTTTCATAATTACAACATTATTAATATATAATTAACATTATATATCGTACTGTGTACTGGATTTTACAGTTAGCGTATTGTACAGTAACTTTATCGTCCATACGGCCAAGCGCTCCCCACTCTCCACGCTCTGTCTCAAGAAGGGTTATTCTCTATGACGAAATTTGTAGAGAATTTTATGCTCTACAAATTTTCTAATAACTCAAAATAACATTTAGAGTAAAGGAAGCGAGATATTGGTAAAAAACATTTTTTGTGACCTTTGACCTTGAATATCTTGAATAGCGTACACGAGAATCTATGAGTCTTTTGAGCCAACTTATAAAATACCAAAACAAAGGTTTGTGCAAATTTTCAACTTGTTATCTTTCATTTCGAGCTTTGCCGCTTTTTTTCACCTTATTTGAATGGATTAATATATCATGATGGCTTCTTCCTGGGCAAAATATTCCGGAGTTAAAATAGTCCCCCAATCGGATCTCCGGGTGGGGACTGCTCAGGGAGGAGTCATCAGAATGGATAGAAACATTCTACGAGTCGGAGCGTGGAATGTTAGAAGTCTGAATAGGGCAGGTAGGTTAGAAAACTTAAAAAGGGATATGGAACGACTTAAGTTAGATGTTAGTATTGATTAGGAAGTTTACTGGCATCGGAAATACGAACAATCACCAAATCTTCATAGGGGGAATTGTAGTGATCACTTAAATAGGTGAAAGAGTGAGTTATTGTGCAATGTTTAGTGACATAATTGTTTTGATGAGATCAGATAATATATGATACCAAATTCACAAGGATATTGGAGTAGAGAAAATCGAATACCTGAATATGAAGGGGAAGGAAAATTTAATAATGATGGGTAAATGTTAGAGAAGCAGGTTGTTAAAATTTTGTGAAAAATGCATGTGTATAGTGATCTTAGCGAACACAGTATTAAGAAACATTCACGAAGGAAATACACCAGGGGATACCTGCAGATATCAGCTAGATTATATCATGGTCAAACAGAGATTTAGGAATCAAGTTCTAGACTGTAAAGCGTACCCAGGAGCAGACATAGACTCGGACCATAATGTCATAGTAATGAAGTGCAGGCTGAAATTCAAGAGAATAAAGAAGCAAAACAAACTCGAAGTGTACATGTGTAAAGAATTTCACACAACAGAAAAATTTGAAAATTATCTAAATGGGAGAGTAAATAAATAGTTTTTAGGAAATTAAAGAGTAAAGAATGGAAAGATAGGAAAAATGCATGCATGTTTCCTTAGAAGGGCCATTGGCGAATTCCTTCCCGTTCCTTGCCCCCAGTTCTGTTCGATTTCTACTGATGTCGACATCGACAAGGCAAAAAGACGGAAAAAAATTTTAAAATCATTGTGGAATTCAGTTGACAATTATTGTCAGGATATCAAAGAAAAGAGAATTAAAAACACGTACAGTGAATAGTATACACTGACAAGTTGAAGGAACAAAAAAAATATTCTGCTTTTTGGATTACACGTCATGGGAAATGTTAAACCGTTTACCTGGAACAGGTGATTTAAATCTAAAATTCGTAAAGGGAAAAATTACAGAGGGGGAGCGGGAAAGGTGCTCAAAAGATCAATAGTAATAAATGGCGAGTTTGGTCATGATGTGTGCCTCACTATGACGTGACGCATCCGCCATTGCCGCACTTACAACGGCCAGACATATTGCGAGAAAATCGGAGTTATGTGGGTCATTTAATAACAATTATAACCAGGTATATCTGTAGTAATTATAACCAGGTATATCTGTAGTAATTATAATCAGGTATATCTGTAGTAATTATAACCAGGTATATCTGTAGTAATTAAATTCCAGTTTGGTCGCGCTGTCTATAGGACTGTGACGTCATACCTCATTGTTTCCTTGCCAGACTAACGACTAAAAACATGTTCAAGGGGCATCCATTAATTACGTGAGGTGTTTTCCGGAATTCTGGACCTCCCCCCCCCACTCTGGTGAGATTGGTGGGATCTGGTCTTACCCCCCCCCCCCACACTAAAATGACGTGAGATTTTAACGGAGACACTCTCCCCCCTCCTGCCTATCAACCTCGTGTTTTTATTTTATTTTTAAACTTTTGATGAATCCAAGGGCGGATATATCCTATATCCACCCTCCCCTAAGGTCTGTTTCGGCGTCGTTTCTAGACGATATCCCCCCCCCCCTCCCTAAAGCCGACAGTAGCGTCATTTTTAAACTTTTTTTTTCAGCTCTACCATCCTTCAAGAATTTCAAAACCACACGTGAGATTTTCGTTGACGCCCCTCCCCCCCTCCCCATTCGTGAGGTTTAGTGAGATTTCACCGGACACTACCCCCCCCCTTAATTGACCTCACGTAATTAATGGACGCCCCTTCACTAGCGATGTTTAACAACAGTTCGATTTGGTTCTAAGTAATTGGAAATAAATTAATAGCCAGAACAATTTTTCTTTTGGCTTTATTACTCTTCCACGTCATGGTCATTGGAAGCGGGAAAGGAAGCGGACAAGGAATGGGAAAGAATTCGGACATGTCCTTTTGAAGGAACCATCCCAGTATTCTCCTGGGGTGATTTGGGGAAACCATGGAAAACCCAAATCTGGATGCCCGGACGGGGATTCGAACCCGCGTCCTCCCGAATGCGAGGCCAGAGCGTTACCACTCACCCACCACGCTCGATGAAAGCATGTTTTCCTTATAAATCAACAAATTAATTATTAGTTGCGTTTTATTTATTTATATTTGTTAGATGTAGTGTGTTCGTTAAGTGGAAGCTTTGACCGGATTGAAATTTAGCCCGTATCAGAATTACAACTGGCATTTGACTTTATAGCAGAAGGACATGAGTAATTTAAGATTCTTAAAAAAATAATGTAAGAAAATTTACTGAATATTTTTTTTCTTACCTTAGCGTATGAGCTACTAGCTTCTAGCCCGTCAAAAATGACGGTTTGAACGCCATATTCTGGCAGTTCATTTTTTTATTATTATTATTATTATTTTGCAGTTGGTTAATTATACGCGATTGTTATTAGATAATGCTAGTGGCCTTGATTTGATAATGTTCTACACAGCAATACAGTAGTAACTTCTACTGAATTAATGAGGGCGGATGTATAAAACCAATAAAATGAAAAATAAATTAGGAATCCAGAAACTTTTGCTATCCATGTAATATCAGTTTTATTCCTAGTCCAGGCACACTTCAGCACGATAGGTACGAACTACGTTCACCCGCATTTATTAATACCTTCAGTAACTTGGCGCATAAGAAAGCAGTTTAATTGATTTGTAAAACTCATTTCAGAGTGAATTACGCTGTAATAAAATCTGTCGGTGGGCTTTCTGGTCAACTTAACCACAACCCTCCAATAATATTGCTTTCGAAAATCATAACTTCTACTACTCTCAAATGCTGTAGTCAATCGCAAGACATATTGCTTTTAAGCAGTGATTCCGTTGTAATACAGCCTGTAGACTACCATTATTTTCAAGCAGAAATTAGGTTGTAATACATCCTGGACGGGCATAATACAGTTAAATGTACTACGTAAAATATTTCTAGAGGATTCTTGTACTTTACCACAGCAATTCCTGGCAGAATCGCGATCTCCAGTAATACCGATTTATTTATATTATTTTACTTTAAATGACGGGAAGTATAATATCAAAAACGGATAAATGCCATTTATCTGAATGATATATTTCGTGATTCGTACATTTCGTGTAAACTTCCTTTGAGTTTTTAATAAACTTCATCGTTTCTTATCTCCGGCCAAAAAAAAATAATAATTAAAAAAAAAATCGTAGGTTGTGTTTTAACTAGTGATGTGCCGGATATCCGTATTCGTATCCGTATCCGCGGATATCCGAGGGGAAAAAAAGATCTGTATCCGTATCCGTATCCGTTAATTTTTTAGCTTATCTTTAACGGATCTATTGTAAAGATTTATTTTACTAGTTTACCAAAGGTAACTGGTAACTTACCACTATATTAAGTTTTAAAGTAGACTATTATTTTAACTATCTTTATAGTGAGATCAGACCTCTAATCTTTGTGATTTGCTAACTGAAATTATTATTAAGGTACCGCTTAAGTGTTTACATCAGGTAAAATAATCACTTTTACAGAAACTTATATTTAAAATTAAGTTTGGTAAATTGTACTTCTAAAACAGTAACTTGGCAGCTTTGTCATCCAAAAGTCTATCACGATGGGGATCATAAATAATTCCTGCTGCACTGAAAAACTGTCCACTTGGAACGTTTGTTGCAGGTGGTAATAAAATGTGCGAGCCATGTGTCATAGACCTCCTAATTTGTTACTATTATTCTGACAATACTTTAACGGATCTTGATCTCTTGATATTCTTTTTTCATTAGCACATTCTGCCAGTAAATTAGCATTCATGCATGATAATTGGTTTTTAGCTTCCTCATCATTATCGTCAATATCTAACATTTTGGCCATAGAGTCTTCTAAATTGTTGCAGTGTAATTTTCATACAGCGTTTGGTTTTTCTGTGTTAATTGTACTTGTTGTGTGATTTACTTCTGTTTCTGAAGCTGTAAGTAATTTCTGTTTTATATCTTTGATGAAAAAGTCACTGAAAAAAACTAAATACGTTGCTATTTGGAACAATATATTTTTGTCGATTTCTGAAAAACGATAATTCATTCTTCAAAAAAGACAAAATCTCAAGAACGGCGGTTGTGTTGACGTTGGGAGTTTCCCCACTATCAGCAGGAACTTGCATCTCATCATACAATTTATGAGGAATAACGTCGGATATACATGTGTTTTGTACGCTTAATATTCTTGTGGTATCCTACAAGGGCTCAGTACTCTCACTAATCCTTGAATTAAGATCCACAGTCGCGTAAGCTGGACGTTCGTCGATAATAGATCGTAGTAGACGACTTTTTCACTGTGGTCCAAGATGAGATCCGTATCCGTATCCGTATTCGCGGATCTAGACACTAATGATCCGTATCTGTATCCGTATCCGCGGATATACATTTTTAACGATCCGGCACATCACTAGTTTTAACCTAGTACTCATTATTGATACAGGTAATATAACGTACACATACAATATCCTTCTCCTTACATGAATTTTTGCATCTGGTTGTCGTAGATAAATAAAAAGCAATATGTAAATTTAAACGAACGTACTAATTATAACTTTGTGACACATAATTGCCTCGCATTAATTTTTTTTCCCTCCTCTCCGTATTTCTAATATCTCTGCTCACTGCTATTTTGCGGCAATAATATCGTTGTTGTATTCCGAGTGTCATATCGCTTATACTGTAAATAGTCAATTCCTTGACTGTTTAAATCTAATCAAAAGTTTATATTAAATCTCATTTAATAGTTAACACATGTATAAAAAAACTAATGGTATCATATATAATGATAGTAAGAATTTATTCTGGAAAAGCTTATAAGGAGAAACGAATTAGTCATTTTCAACGATATCTTTTGTTATATGAATACGTTACTCTGGTTCGATTATCAGAGTATTTGGTTAGGATTTTGCATAAATAAATTCATTTTACTAAGATCACGTAGACTATAATTTCGAAAACGGATAACTGTTATTTATTTGGCCAATACATCATTACGTTTCTCCGAGTTTTAAATACACTTCACAGTTTCTTACCGTCTGCCGAAAAAATCTTAGGTTATGGTTTAACCTAGGGCTTATAACTGACACAGATAACATAGCGTAAATATTGAATCCCTTCTCCTTACATGAATCTTGGCGTATAACTGATACAAATAATATAACATAAACATCGAATACCATTCTCCTTACACACTGTAGTAAATAAACAAAATACAACATGAAGGAAGGAATGCAATATGGTGGCTGTTGATTGGCGAGTGACGACTGTCACGTGACCGTTCTGTAGCCAATACGTGTAGCAGCTATAGACGACGCACGCAGACGCCACGTTAGCGTTTTATATAATAGGACTAGCTTCGAGCCCGTCAAAAATGACGGTTTGAATGCAATATCCTGGCAGTTCATTTTTTTTTTCAATTGGTTTATTATATGGAATTGTTATTACATAATCCTAATGGCCTGGATTTTGTAATGTTCTATATATTTCATTTGCAGTTCACATAGCGATAGAGTAGTAAATTGTATTGAATTAATGACGACGGAAGTATAGAACCAATAAAATTAAAAACAAATTAGGAATCCCACAAAAACTTTTGCTGTCAATGTAATATCAGTTTTATTCCTAGTCCAGGCACAATTCAGCACGATAAATATGAAACTTCTTTCCTCCGCAATAAATAATACTTCCAGTAACATGGCGTTTATGAAAGCACTTTAAATGGTTTGTAAAACTCATTTCAGTGCGAATTATGCTGTAACAAAATGTGTCAGTTGCGATTCTGGTCAACTTAGCCCCAACCTCCATTAACATCGCATTCGAAAATCATAGCTTTTATTACCCTCATGTGAATAACGACAGGTAGCACGTATGGTGGTAGTCTGAATTTATTTTGGAAAAGCTTGTATGGAAAAGCGAATATCGACCATTTTTAATGATATCTTCGCGATATGAGTACCGTACTGTGGTTAGATTATCGGAGTATTTGACTATGATTTATTTTGATAAATGATTTTTACTTTAATGATGGAAAGTATAATATCAAAAAGGGACAACTGTCATTTATCTGGGTGATACACTTCGCGATTCGTAAATTTGGTGTAAACTTTCTCTGAGTTTTTAATTAACTGCATTGTTCTTATCTGCTGCCAAAAACATTCTTAGGTTATGTTTTAACCTCGTTCTTATAACTGGTACAGATAAAATAACGCAAACATGGAATACTCTTCTCCTTGCATTAATTTTTGCATCTAGTTGTCATAAATAAACAAAAAGCAACATGTAAATGTAAACGAACGTACCAATTGTAACTTTGTAACGTATTAATTTTCTATCTCTGCTCGCCGCTATTTGGATGCAAGAATATCGTTGTTGAATTGCGAATTATCAATTGAAATCATTTTTAATTATATCTTTCGTGATATGAGTACCTTATTCTGGTTAGATTATCAGAATATTTGGTTATATTTTATTTAAATAAATGCATTTTTATAATTTCGAAAACGGATAACTGTTATTTATTTGACTGATACATTGCGCGATTACGTACGTTTCTCTTAGTTTTTAATAAACTTCATTGTGTCTTATTGTCTGCCAAAAAAAATCTTAGGTTATGGTTTTACCTAGTTTTGATAACTGATACAGATAAAATAGCGTAAATATTGAATCCCCTTCTCCTTAGATGAATTTCTGCGTCTAACTGATACGGATAAAATAGCGTAAATATTGAATCTCCTTCTACTTATATGAATGTCTGCGTCTAGCTGTAAATAAACGAAAAGCAAGATGATGGTAGGAATGTAATATGGTGGTTGATCATTGGCTGTTCTCTAGCCAATATCAGAAGCAGCTATAGACGACGCATCCAGACTCCACGTTAGCGTTTTATATAAAGGGATGGGAATAGATATTTTTTAAAAAATTATTTCTTGAAAATAATGATGTCAACGACCATCATAGTTGTCGATTATAGGCGATTTTTGGTACTGGATATATCTGAAAAACTAAGAATTTACCAGGTGGCAGGGTTTTTACTCGCTGCGCAATCCACCTCTGTCGTAACCGACTTAACTCGGTAATCCTACCGGGTATAAGAGACTAACAATTTAACGTAATATCCACGGAAGTGTTCTGGTGTACAACTTTGCTTCCGCCGTTTTTTCCTCAAAAATATGACCCTTTATTGAACAAAATGCTTACACAGATATTATTGAAAGTAATGTCCATCGCTGGCCACAACTTTTTCCCATCTTTCCGGCAGTGTGCGAATGCCGCGTCGAAAAAATTGTTCATCTTTGGAGGCGATCCACGAAACAATCCACTCTTTGACCTCTTCATAAGATCGGAAGTGTTGCTCAGCCAGGTCGTGGGCCATTGATCGGAACAAGTGATAACCAGAGGGAGCAACGTCTGGAGAATACGGTGGGTGAGGTAGGACGTCCCATTTCAACGTTACATTACACAACAATCTCTGCCAAACGTGAAGGATGGGTCTTTTTTTTAACAAAAAATCGTCGCCAAAACAGGGATTCGAACCGGGGTCCTTTCGACCCGCAGTCAGACCGCCTTAGCCACTGAGGCACCAGACAGCTTTATCGTGAATCATTTGGATGAGACGCGGTGGCGGGGGGGGGGGGGGGGGGGGGGAAGATCCAGCAATGGCTAGAACAAGACTTGACACCTCTGCAACGCGTAACGCTAGAGCCACCTGTGAGCAAAACATTTAACTTTTGTTCTGTATGATAAGTAGAGATTGGATTATATGCAACACAAAAACCTAGAAATACGCATGCAATATGCATGAAAAATGCTTAAAATATACATGAAAAGCGTCAAAAAGTGTCAAAATATGCAACATTATATAACATTAAAATATTAATTTTTATTTCAAAATCAGCGTGTAATTAATAAGTAGTTGAATAACATATTTATAAATTCGATAATTAACAATTATTTTTTTAAAAAATTGCAAATGTAAACAATCAGGTACTGTTTCAAATATTTAATAGTAAGAATGTTTCTTCAATCTCTCAAAATATTTTTATAAGTGTATATGGTCCGTTCCATATTCACTAATGTAACTGGACAGTATTTGAAATTGGGTGCTGTGTTAGCAGTCATTGTTACTGGAAAAAGTTCACCCGTTCCAGTACTAAAACTATCAATTTGACACAAAGGTTCAAAACCTGCGTTATTGTTCAAAATATGTTCAAATTTTAAGTTTACACAGGAATACCTCTAGCATTGCGGACTTTATTCATTACCTGAATAGATTCAGTCAACGTCAAATCTTGAATTTCAAGCTTTTTAAGTATGTGGAAAAACTAATATAATTCGCAGCTTTGGTTTTAACACTAGATTTGTTAAATGCTTCCTTTAACTGACAAACTGTCATAGCCTCTCCACTATCAAAGTCGTTTACTACACCTTTAATGGTCTCGAAATGTTCACTGTGAAACAGTACAGCTTCAACCCACGTCGCCCATCGAGTTACCACTGGTTCCAAAGGTAAAGGCACATTTGGCTATTTTTATTGTAGGCATTATTACGAGAACTTGCCTTAAGAAACGCTTTCTCTGTTAATGAAATCAGTTTGTTTACATTCCCAGACGTGGGTCGTAGTTCTTCAGGGAGTCCTAGACTAAGAGCTGTGCTGCTAGTAGGTTTAGCCGCTACAGCGTGAGATTCTATTTATTAACTACGAACACTACCGAAAAATATTGTAAATATAGCGAAAATATGCGTCATCACTAGGTCTTAGGTAAAATATGCAATAACAGGTGAAAATGGGCTTAATATGCAATCCGGTGTCTAGTGATAAGTGTGTTCTGTTTGTATCAGATGTAGTTTGTCAGGTGGAGATTGGTGATCGTCTATAGGATTGCTGGAAACCGCGTAGTAATAGCAATAGGGATGGCCGCTTCCAAAATTATCACTAGACTCCCAATAATTTATTATTATTAATATTGAGCGTTTATTAATTATAAGTATCCTCGATGTTTGTGACTTGATTTGTAATACTGTTGGTTTCCACCGTCTGTAGTTTGTATAGTAACCGGAGTAGCACAATGTTGTTATCTAAGTTGTGAAAAGGTCCATTCCCACGGCGCGTGGCAGGCAGGACGCGCCTTTCATCTTTTACCGCCCGGCGGTGGGTCTATGAGCGCTGTACCTGCTAGCGTATACGGCAAAGATGGGAGGCGTCCTCTAAAGCCGCGTTCCGATGACGTCTTGTAACGAAGGCGGGACAGGGGGGGACGGGTCAAATACTCCCAACCACACGCCATGGGAACGGGACCGCCTCTGCTAGCGGAGACGAGACGCAGCTACCCACTCTGAGTCGGTAAGCATCACAGGCGTGTGTAGCGGTGCGCTGTTGCCATCGGTTTGCAGCAGCGGTGCGCACCCCTTCTGTTGCTGTAAAGTGCTCTTGACAATCGACACTAGGCTACGTGGTGGGGATTTGACGGCGAGGTAGCGAGGGCTAACCTGCGGCGCGCGCTCGCCCCTACACTTCTGCTAATGAAGTCCCGTCTCGTCCCGCCTTCATGCAATTTATGTACGCCCCCTTATTAGCTTCAAGACGCGGATCAAGTGCAGAAGACATCACTTGAAGTAAGAAGACAGCGTAAGACGCATCACAAGAGAGTTAGCAAATCCAAAAGGTCAGTCAAATCCAGCCCGGGGTCCTCCTACAAAGTATAAACCACTCGAAACCAGACAACTGGTGTCAAGGCGTGAAATTTGATCGCGCTACCTGACAAGTTGTTTCAATGTAACATAAGTGTCTAAAAGATATGTCAGTAATTCAATAATATTTCGGCGAGAACATTGACTTCTTCATTTCCATGTGAAAAGACCTCTAAATTTGTGTATCCGAGCTAGCATCTTGCATGTGTTGAGAGATGATAATTGGGCCGTTCTCGTCTGAACAACGCGCCGTAATCCCCTAACCTAGTGGTAGTGGGAAGCTCACACGGTACGTGGAACCAGGAATCGAACGACGTCCCGCTGTATCTCGCAGATTCTCGCGCGCAACCCCACAGCCGTCCATATACTCTACTGTCATACGTATTAACTAAACAATCTTGATTTATCAAGTGTGCTATCAATACACACATTTCTTGATTTTTAAAGATAACTGCAACAATAGGAAGTGATTGGCAATGCTATCTGCAGAGGAAGTTCGCCTGGAAATCCATTTCTGACGAGATAAAAACTTACAAACTTGAATGTTAGCGAAAAGCATTCATCCCAAGTACTGTCTTTGCCGTAGTGATGTCGAGACTTATTCACTTATTTACTTACTAGTGTGAGCCCGTGACAGTTTTTTGCATATCGTCACGGGTCTAGAATAGTTCCAGTTTTTAGGATGAAAGATTATGACAGGTTGACCTGATTTGATCAAAAATAAACTTGACCTGTGTTTCAGGGTGAATAAAATCTCTTGAGCTTGAAGAACTCAGAAGCATTAATAGAGGTAGGTATTAAACACGAACAGGGATGATAGCGCAATCGTATTATTGTTTAAATACAAACTTCACTGGTATTTGAACCTTAAAGTTCACTCTGAAATTTTTTTAAAAATTTCCTGTTTGCTTCGAAAGCATCACGTTTTTTTTTTTTTTTTTGAGACTGGGCAAACACTCATAATGTAATCACTGGTCATAGTATCTGTGACGGCCAAAGAACTTAATACACATTCCATGTTATTAAACAGTTGAGCAACTCCAAAGAAATAAATTGCCAGAACAGTTGATTCGGTAACATATTTGGTCTGATGTCCACTTAAAATAACCTAATAACTCACGTACAGCGAACATAAACAAAGACCATTAATGAAAGTTCTCAGTAAAATCCCTAAAAAGCAAATAAACCGTAATGCATAAACTTTAGTTAAGCAACAACATTAGTGAAATTTTTAATTAAATTGAAATTCATGCTAAGCCGGAACGACAATTGACATTGGTGGTTACAGCAGAGACCATAAGTAATTTATTGTTTTTAAATAGTTTTTTAAGTTGCTTTCATTGGCGAAATGTTTTTCAAACGCAGATCCACATTTTTTCCAACATAAAGTTTATCGATATTTTTTAACTATGTAACGCTATGAAAAGCAAACTTAATGAGAATATATTATGTCAATTAATTTGGTAGCAGTTGCTTAGCTATTAAATTGCGGACATAACCACGAATTCCTTCTAATGGTATCTCTGGTCGCTGTTTTGCGAGTGGAGGCTGCCACGTGACACCGTTCTCCAGCCAATAGCTATCGAGGTGAGTGGATGAGTGAGGTTACGAAATTAAATAGTAGATATTTTCGATTAGCAATACATCTAGCTTCTGGGTTTCGTGTATGATTAAAATGTGTGTTTTTGAACTTCCAAGTGATTTTTCTGATTATTCAAGGAAAATACAATAGAAAACGTACACAACATTTAAATCACTGTGTCAGGCCAGACTCGAACCGACGATACTCGAGTACTGGCTACCTTGCGCGGCGTCTTATTCACAGTGTTTATTGTCTCGTAGAACGCCCGACATCCAACCGTGGGCACCCCTATCTCGCTCTCTTGATTGGCGAAGCCAAACAACCAATCACGGCACGACTTCTGTACTGCACGGGGGTTGAACTCCGGACTCCAATGGTAGAGCGTTGAATCTGGAGGTAGCTGACTGAGTCACGCTTTCACCTTCAATTAATCGGCCATTTTTTTAAGTGTATGTAGTCAGCTATAGCTTTATATTTACTATATAGGGTGTCCAAAAAAGAAATATCCGATTTGAAAGAGTCTTCATTACGGTTCGGGTCTTTAGGACCAAAATTCAGAGAAATATGCAGGCAAATATGACCTTAAAAAACGGGTAAATATGACCTAAAGATAACAAAATATGATCAAACACTTAAATTTACTATTCATCATAACATGCTCAATTATACATCATTTATTTTATCTAGTAGTGTCGCTTTCATGATATTAGGAAATTGCCAGATTTTTGTCAAAATATGACCATATGACCATAAATATTATCGTAATATGGCCAAAACTAGGAAAATGATTCAAAAATCCATTTGTATGCTACATAAAATACATTTAAATACAATCAGAAACGTTGAATCAGTTTTTAATTCAGCATTAAAGCTCAAAAAGAAGGCAGAAAAAAATTATGAAATCCTACATCAATTTTACAGATTTTTTTTTTTTAAATTTATAAATTAGGAATCATTTTAATGATTAATTTATCTGCTTTGCTAATACAATAAATTGACATTTAAATGGCAATAGTATTAAACGAAAGAATGTAGGCTATCTCGGTGAGTCAGTTGCGTAAAATCTTCTCGGGCTTTCCACCGGGATAGTGCATCAGCAGAAGTACAAGGCGACGTTTCGGAACCTGCCTCTGGCTCCATCTACGAGGCAGGTTCCGAAACGTCGCCTTGTACTTTTACTGACGCGCTATCCCGGTGGAAAGCCGAGAAGATTTTACGGAATGGTATCAACTATCAAGGTCACGCGTATGAGACAGTCCAAAGCCAGGTTGTTAGGCCTTGCTAGCGTCAGTAAGAACTGATCACTTTACCGACACACAGCAGTTCCAAGATATCAATAAATGACACATAACGTCCCCACCAGATAAAAGCAGCACATATCGCAGAAATATGAATAAACTATGCGCTTTTTCTACAATAACAAGTTTTTCAGACTTTTTTCTGCTAAACAAACGTTTGTGTTTTGATATACAACTCCTGTACAGACATCAGCAGTAAATATGTATATACACTACCATGGTTTGTTTAGCTTAGTTGTATTCCCGTCCTCTATTCATCATATTTTAATCGCGAAATTTTCACAAGGATTATCTAGTTTATACCTACACTGAAGAGCCAAAGAAACTCGTACACCTGCTTAACATCGTGTAGGGCCCCGCAAACAGGCAGGGGCAACACAATGTGGTATGGACTCGACTAATGTCTGAAGTAGTGCTAGAGGGAATTGACACCATGCATCCTGCAGGGCTGTAAGAGTACGAGGGGGTGGAGATCTCTTCTGAACGGCACGTTGCAAGGCACCCCAGATATGCTCTGTAATGTTCATGTCTGGGGAGTTTGGTGGCCAGAGGAGGTGTTTAAACTCAGAAGAGTGTTCCTGGAGCCACTCTGTAGCAATTCTGGACGTGTGGGGTGTCGCATTGTCCTGCTGGAATTGTCCAAGTCCGTCGGAATACACAATGGACACGAATGGAAGAAGGTGATCAGCCAGGATGTGTACACATATATTATTCCTAATGTTTCGCTACGATAAAGTGCTATGCTTCACACATAGAATTTTAAAAATTTCTTTCTAATTCCTAGAGCAGTATTTGAAACTAAAAGATTTCTCATTTTCATGAAGGCACTTTTTGCTAGTGCTATTCTGCTTTTAACACCATTCCTGCTTCATCCATCGGTTGTAATTTTGCTTCCCAAGTAGCAGAATTCACTTACTTCCCCTATTGCATCCGATCCTATTTTTATATTTAATCTGCTAGTATTGGTATTATTTCTGCTACATTTCATCACTTTAGTCTTGCTTTTGATTTATGTTCCGTCCAAAATCTTCCTTCAGTATTTTGTTCATGCCATTCAGAAACTTCTCAATATCCTCAGCCTGTTCTGCTGTTCTCCCTTTCTTTGGCTCTTCAGTGTAGGTATAAACTAGATGATCCTTGTGAAAATTCCGCGACTAAAATACGATGAATTGAGAACCGGAATACAACTAAGCAAAACAAACCGCGGTAGTATATATACATATTTACTGCTGATGTCTGTATAGTAGTTGTATATGAAAGCACAAACGTTTGTTTAACAAAAAAAAAAAAAAAATATGCGACATAAAATTTTTTCTTTTTCTTTCTTTATTGCTTTTTCTACATAGAAGTTGAATATTAACGGTGTAGACTACAACCTTGTCTCTCACACTTTTTAACTGAGGCATGTCTCTCATGATTCTTATATACAGTAGAGCTCCAATTATCCGAATCAATTGGGACCGAACCCCATTCGGATAATCAGAAATTCGAATAATTGGATTTTTTTTAAGAAAAAAAGATCTATTTTAATTAATAATTGGATGTATGTTGAAAATGGGAGAAAAACAGCTTTTAGTTAATTAAATGAATAGGCAACACTTTTACAGTTTAAGTGTACTTACAACTGCTGTACATTAGTAAAGTATTTATGTACTGTACTCTAAATAAGTCAATTAGGCCCGTTTACACGCACGGTTTTTCCGACGGTTTTGGAGCGTACGCTCCAGGCGCGCGCATCAGTCCTTTACGTGTAAATGCTGGGTGGTCAGAGAGGCCTGGCGCGCGCTCCGAATGCGCACATCTGGCGCGCAGGTCTAACGGGGCCTCGTGTTTACACGTGCATTGTCGGTCTGCAGTCTCGACGCGTCAGTACAAGTTCGTTGTTGGTTCGAATTTCTGGGTGACTTTATTTAACTTTACCCTGCTTTAACAGATAAAAATCTAAATCTTGAAAAATGTGGTCAAGAGATAATTTGGAAGAATTTATAGAACTTTGCAAGAATTTTCCATGTTTGTGGAACATTACATGAAATGAATAAAAAAACTATTATTTTTTTTTAAACAATCATGCATATAATTAGTTGGTAGAATTCAGCAGGGAAATGTATGTAAAAGTAAAAACAAAGATTTCGTCATTAAAGAGATTCAAGTAATTCGGGGGGCATTTAGAAAAGAACTGAGAAAAATATATGCAAGCAATTTCAAATCATGAAGGGATCTTCCAGTTGCCAAAGACGAAGAGTAGGAGGCAAACATTACTCTGCAGTTATGCTCTTCCTCATGACTGAGTCTTGTTTTGATATTTGTGGAGATACTAACTATGTAATATAATAAAATGTTGAATCGCCCATTCGTAGATAATTTTTGAAATCACCTGGGTCATTTTCCTGTAGCTATCTGAAAAGAAGCATGTGTCAATATAGAGTTCTCGTTTGCCGCCATATTTTCACCCATATTCACATTGTTATTATTATTATTCTTTCTGTGCTGAAAAAAAAAAAATATTTAAAGCAGCATATACTAATTTATTTTTGAGGACATTTTAAATACATTTATAAACACAAGCACAAATATCAAAGACAACAACGACCTGAAGACCGAATGTTGCAAGCTGGACCGTCTACAAAACTTTCCAACCAGGCGGAAAGTCCACGCGATAACGGTCATTTTTGGCGCGTACGCTCCAACCCGCAGTCCTGGCGCGCGCGACTGGAGTGTTGACCATTTTTCGTCGCACGCTCCAGGAGCGACGGTCCAACCTCACGCTCCGGCGCGGCAATCCGGAGCGCCGTTCCAAACCACCAGTTTGGCGCGTACGTGTAAACGGGCCTATTGCCTGCTGGACAGCTCGGTCAAAGTGAGCTGTTTGACTGTAATCATCCGTTTTCGGGCAGCCTAATCGCGTGTATACTTGACAGTGAGAAGTTGCATGAGGTCACACTCGGACTGACGCTGCATTCAGATCAGCGCTGATGGATCCGTGTCTGCTTCAACTTCGACCTTAAGGTCAACTTCTTCCACGACACTTTTCTTCTCTCACACTTTCAATAAGTTCATCATCATTTAGAATTTCATACCCACGGTCTGACGAATCTATATCTTCAGCACTAACTTCCGAACATCCAGGAATTTTCAGAAGAATGTTTCTGAACTCTTCAAGTATCACGTCATCCTCATCTTCTCCTGTCTCAGGGAGCTTCTTTTTCCTTTTTCTTCTTTTCCTTCTCTTCTTCTGTTGGTATGCCTTTCAACTTGTCCCACGAACGTCTTAATGTGACTGCCTTAACCAAGCTCCAAGCTTGCGCCACCATGTAAGCACAATCTTTCAAATATTTTTTTTTTTTTTGGTTAGCCAACTCACCTTTTCGTCTTCGCCCTCCACCAAAACTTTCCCTTAAATTGTCTTCTGTAATGGCGTTTCAAGGCTTTGATAACAGACTGGTCCACTGGTTGCAACAAGCTTGTGACGTTTGGTGGCAAAAAGGTTGTTTTAAACTGGCCATTCCCTATTTACAAAACTTCTTCGGTGGCATGAGTGGGTGCATTATCAACAACCAAAAGCACTTTACTTCCCTCTTTTACAAGAGATTTTTGGTGCTTTTTTACTTCAGGAATGAAAATTTCCCCGCACCACTCTGTACACAATGCTGCAGGCATCCAAGCTATGGGTTGGTTTTTATAAAAAAGGGGAAGCTTTTTCGCAGTACGTTTCCATCTTAATTAAAAAAGCGATTCGGATAATCGGAGTTGGGATAATTGGAGTTCTACTGTAGTTTATAAAGTATCTTTAAAATTTTGAACATCTTGTCCCACCTAAAATTATCAAAAGCCTTTTCTAAATCAACAAACGCCATAAAAGTATCTTTGTTTTTCTTGATCCGCCCTTCAAGTATTAATCTTAAAGACAGAATTGCTTCCCTTGTACCATGGTTTTTCCTAAACCCAAACTGATCTTCACCTACTATCCCTTATACTACACTTTCCATCCTTATGTATATTATTCTCGTCAGTAATTTTGAAGCATGCGATGTTAGACTAATGGTGCGGTAATTCTCACATTTGTCTGCACTCTTCTGGGTGTAAATATACCGCCTGACGCCGTCACATGATTTTCAGCGTGTGTTACAGCAGTACAAGCTTTACAATTTAAACACACAAGCGGAGCACATGAAGTGCGCATGCGGATTTGACGTGTAAGGCTCCCTGCCACGCCCAAAGAAGCTTCACTTCAAAAATAACAACCCCATGTCATCGAATACTGATTTCTGCCTATACTACTTTTGTGGCCACTTGTACCAGGGGAGCCGGGTTCAACCCCCGTTGGTAGGGAGGGATACTTTGATTGGCTGCCCTGCCTCCCCTGTGCAGGGGGATGGACCTTGGTTCGATAACCGGTTGAGGCAGTAACAGAGTCACTCAGCCAATGGGGTCGATTGAAAGTATATTTTCAGTGGGGAGAGGGGACATGGGAGGGGAAGAAGGTGGTTGTAATAATGCAGCTTCATATCCTTACGGTTGCTGTATTTCTTTTAGCGAAAACCATGAAAAAAAACAGTGACAATATGCAATTAATACAGTGTTCTCCGTAATTCCTATTAATGACGTGAGGTGAAATAGGGGGTGGGGGGTGCGGCGAAATCACGAAACCTCACCAAGGGAGAGGGGAGAGGTGTCAACGGAAATCTCACGTGAGGTTTTTGAAATACTTATAGGATGGTCTACAAATCTATCTACATCTACATATATACTCTGCAATTCACAAAATTGTGGGTGGCAGAGGGTTTAAACGAAACGTTCGTCGTCTATCTACCAGAGACTCCCAGCCTAGTCTACTAATCAGTTCTGTGACGCTTTCATAAGGACTGTAGCAAGCGGTCACGAATCGAGCGGCTCTTCTCTGTACTTTCTCTATACTTTCGATCAACCCCTTACGAAACAGAACCCAAATGGCACAACAATAGTCCAAATGTGGACGCACAAGAGATTTGTACGCTATCTCCTTTGTTTGTTCATTACAATTTTTCAATATTCGACCTATGAATCGCAGCCTAGAATTAGCTCTACCTACTAACGAATTAATGTGTAAGTCCCACTTCATGTTCCTTTGTACTGTTACTCCCAAATATTTCATAGAATCGACCATATCAATAACTGAATTGTTTAACTCGTATTTCTGAACAATTGGATTCTTTTTATTAGTTATGCTCATTGTCTTGCACTTTTTACAATTTAGCGTAAGTTGCCACTCAGCGCACCATGCCAAAATAATATCCAGATCACGCTGAATTTCTAAGCAATCGGCCAAATTTCTTACTTCCCTATAAATAACCGCATCATCAGCAAACAATCTAAAAAGGCTTTTCACTTTGTCTCCGAGATCGTTTATAAAAATTAAAAAAAGAAGTGGTCCTATTACACTTCCTTGAGGTACACCCGATGTGACATCTAGATTAGAAGAACTTCCTCCTTTAACGACAAATGACGCGAAAGTCGATTTTAGGGGGGTATTCTCGTCCAAATACCTACTTTGCGGGGGGGGGGGGAGATACAACCGCCCTTTTGAGCATGAGACCTAACAAAAAAAGTCTCAAAAAGTTGTGAGGTCGAATGGTAAGGGAAAAACACCTCACGTAATTAAGGGACGCCCCCAATCAGCTTATCATCTCTGCGCTTTACTTTTTTTTTTTTTTTTTTTTACTTATGTCTTTACGCCTTGTCGACGTCGAGGTCATTAGAGGCGGGAAACGACTGGGGACAAGGAACGGGAAGGAATTCGGCCATGGCCTTTCGAAGGAAGTACCCTGGAATTCGCCTGGAGTGATTTGAGGAAACCATGTAAAACCCAAATCTGGATACCCGGACGGGGATTCGAACCGCCGTCCTCCCGAATGCGAGGCCATAGCGTTACCGCTCACCCACCACGCTCGGTATGCGCTGTTTCAGACGGTTAGGGGCGTGAGGTTTTTGTTACGTGAGGTGTTTTACCGGAATTCCGTCCCCCCTCCTCCCACCCCTACCCGTAGTGAGATTTCTTAAGGCGCGTTCCCACGATCCCTTGTAACGAAGGCGAGACGGGACGGGACGGGACGAATACTCAACAATACGCCATGGGAACAGGGCCGCCTCTGCTAGCGGAGACGAGACGCAGCTACCCACTCTGAGTCGGTAAACATCACAGGCGTGTGTAGCGGTGCGCTGTTGCCATCGGTTTGCAGCAGCGGTGCGCACCCCTTCTGTTGCTGTAAAGTGCTCTGTGCCAAACAACACTAGGCAACGTGGTGCGGAGGTGGCGGCGAGGTAAGCTAGGACTAACCTGCGGCCCGCGGTCGTCCCTACACTTCGGCTAATGAGGTCCCGTCCCGTCTCGCCTTCGTTACAAGGGATCGTGGGAACGCGCCTTTAGGGCGGTTATACCTCCCCCTCCCCTAAAGTTGTTATAGGCGTTATTTTTAGGCTTTATTTTTTAGTTCTACTGTTCTTCAATCAATTAAAAATGTGACATGAGATTTCCTTCGATCCCCTCCCCCCCCCCCCACCACTATTTCACCTCACGTAATTATAGGACGCCCCCTTATAGCGGTCTGGTGGCTCAGTGGTTAAGGCTTCTGACTGGGTATCGATACGTACCCGGTTCTGTCTCAGCAGGGAATTTCATAGTCCCTTAACCCGACCTTCACCTCTGGCACAGCTTGCTGTGTAATGTGAATTAGGGCTGTAACAGAAATTATCTTTTAGGATGCGGATGTTCAATGCTTGAGATCCGCGGTAGTGCATGTTTTGCGGAAGCGGATGCGGAAATGGAAAAATAAATTTATAATTTTTTAGATTTTTATATTTGATCAAAAATAAACTTAAAATGAAAATGCCGGCTTCTACATTTTCTGATAAGCAAGAAAGTACGAGTGGAAAGGACTGCTTGGGACATTTTGTTGGACTCCTTCTAGTAGCGTGAATGGGTGAGCGCATCCTACAGTAGTTCTACACGGATGTCCTATAAGTTGGACTGTGAATAGGCGGCTTTACTTTACACGCGAGTTCAAACTTGTAAATTCTTCCCTTAGGTAATAACACCGTTCAGTTGATTGTTAGTTTTATTGCAAGATCGCCAGAAAAAAAAAAATAGAAGCCGCGTTGTTGTTAGCTAATATACGAGATTCTACCCATCGAGACGATGGGTCTCGATGGGTAGAATCTCGTATATAGAGAAAATAATAATATACATTGCAATGTAAACAAAACATCCGCTATACATCCGTTATACATCCGCATGTGGATGCGAAAGGGGATGCGAAAGCGGATGTAGAATTTCACGCGAAAGTTCCGCACTTGCGGATGTGGAGTTCTGTTATATCCCTAGTCCGCAACCCGCAGGTTGATTGTATCCTCCCTAAGGAAGCATACAAAACCATTGTGTCAGAGGTAGGACGGCCAGTTCCTTTCCTCTGGGACCTACAGTTTAATGTGAAGGTTGGTTGGATCCTCCCTATAGAGGCATACTAAGCCATTGTGTCAGAGGTAGGACGGCCAGTTCCTTTCCTCTGGGACCTACAGTTTAACGTGAAGGTTGGTTGGATCCTCCCTGTGGAGGCATACTAAGCCATTGTGTCAGAGGTAGGACGGCCAGTTCCTTTCCTCTGGGACCTACAGTTTAACGTGGAGGTTGGTTGGATCCTCCCTATGGAGGCATAGTAAGCCATTGTGTCAGAGGTAGGACGGCCAGTTCCTTTCCTCTGGGACCCACAGTTTAACGTGAAGGTTGGTTGGATCCTCCCTATGGAGGCATACTAAGCCACTGTGTCAGAGGTAGGACGGCCAGTTCCTTTCCTCTGGGACCTACAGTTTAACGTGGAGGTTGGTTGGATCCTCCCTATGGAGGCATACTAAGCCATTGTGTCAGAGGTAGGACGGCCAGTTCCTTTCCTCTGGCACCTACAGTTTAACGTGGAGGTTGGTTGGATCCTCCCTATGGAGGCATACTAAGCCATTGTGTCAGAGGTAGGACGGCCAGTTCCTTTCCTCTGGGACCCACAGTTTAACGTGAAGGTTGGTTGGATCCTCCCTATGGAGGCATACTAAGCCATTGTGTCAGAGGTAGGACGGCCAGTTCCTTTCCTCTGGCACCTACAGTTTAACGTGAAGGTTGGTTGTATCCTCCCTATGGAGACATACTAAGCCACTGTGTCAGAGGTAGGACGGCCAGTTCCTTTCCTCTGGGACCTACAGTATAACGTGGAGGTTGGTTGGATCCTCCCTATGGAAGCATACTAAGCCATTGTGTCATAGGTAGGACGGCCAGTTCCTTTCCTCTGGCACCCACAGTTTAACGTGGAGGTTGGTTGGATCCTCCCTATGGAAGCATACTAAGCCATTGTGTCAGAGGTAGGACGGCCAGTTCCTTTCCTCTGGCACCTACAGTTTAACGTGGAGGTTGGTTGGATCCTCCCTATAGAGGCATACTAAGCCATTGTGTCAGAGGTAGGACGGCCAGTTCCTTTCCTCTGGCACCTACAGTTTAACGTGAAGGTTGGTTGGATCCTCCCTATGGAAGCATACTAAGCCATTGTGTCAGAGGTAGGACGGCCAGTTCCTTTCCTCTGGCACCTACAGTTTAACGTGGAGGTTGGTTGGATCCTCCCTATAGAGGCATACTAAGCCATTGTGTCAGAGGTAGGACGGCCAGTTCCTTTCCTCTGGCACCTACAGTTTAACGTGAAGGTTGGTTGGATCCTCCCTATGGAAGCATACTAAGCCATTGTGTCAGAGGTAGGACGGCCAGTTCCTTTCCTCTGGCACCTACAGTTTAACGTGGAGGTTGGTTGGATCCTCCCTATGGAGGCATACTAAGCCATTGTGTCTGAGGTAGGACGGCCAGTTCCTTTCCTCTGGCACCTACAGTTTAACGTGGAGGTTGGTTGGATCCTCCCTATGGAGGCATACTAAGCCATTGTGTCAGAGGTAGGACGGCCAGTTCCTTTCCTCTGGGACCCACAGTTTAACGTGAAGGTTGGTTGGATCCTCCCTATGGAGGCATACTAAGCCACTGTGTCAGAGGTAGGACGGCCAGTTCCTTTCCTCTGGGACCTACAGTTTAACGTGAACGTTGGTTGTATCCTCCCTATGGAGACATACTAAGCCACTGTGTCAGAGGTAGGACGGCCAGTTCCTTTCCTCTGGGACCTACAGTATAACGTGGAGGTTGGTTGGATCCTCCCTATGGAAGCATACTAAGCCATTGTGTCAGAGGTAGGACGGCCAGTTCCTTTCCTCTGGCACCTACAGTTTAACGTGAAGGTTGGTTGGATCCTCCCTATGGAGGCATACTAAGCCATTGTGTCAGAGGTAGGACGGCCAGTTCCTTTCCTCTGGCACCTACAGTTTAACGTGAAGGTTGGTTGGATCCTCCCTATGGAAGCATACTAAGCCATTGTGTCAGAGGTAGGACGGCCAGTTCCTTTCCTCTGGCACCTACAGTTTAACGTGAAGGTTGGTTGGATCCTCCCTATGGAAGCATACTAAGCCATTGTGTCAGAGGTAGGACGGCCAGTTCAGTTCCTCTGGGACCCACAGTTTAACGTGGAGGTTGGTTGGATCCTCCCTATGGAGGCATACTAAGCCATTGTGTCTGAGGTAGGACGGCCAGTTCCTTTCCTCTGGCACCTACAGTTTAACGTGAAGGTTGGTTGGATCCTCCCTATGGAGGCATACTGAGCCATTGTGTCTGAGGTAGGACGGCCAGTTCCTTTCCTCTGGCACCTACAGTTTAACGTGAAGGTTGGTTGGATCCTCCCTATGGAGGCATACTGAGCCATTGTGTCTGAGGTAGGACGGCCAGTTCCTTTCCTCTGGCACCTACAGTTTAACGTGAAGGTTGGTTGGATCCTCCCTATAGAGGCATACTAAGCCATTGTGTCAGAGGTAGGACGGCCAGTTCCTTTCCTCTGGGACCTACAGTTTAACGTGAAGGTTGGTTGGATCCTCCCTATAGAGGCATACTAAGCCATTGTGTCAGAGGTAGGACGGCCAGTTCCTTTCCTCTGGCACCTACAGTTTAACGTGGAGGTTGGTTGGATCCTCCCTATAGAGGCATACTAAGCCATTGTGTCAGAGGTAGGACGGCCAGTTCCTTTCCTCTGGGACCTACAGTTTAACGTGAAGGTTGGTTGGATCCTCCCTATGGAGGCATACTAAGCCATTGTGTCTGAGGTAGGACGGCCAGTTCCTTTCCTCTGGCACCTACAGTTTAACGTGAAGGTTGGTTGGATCCTCCCTATGGAAGCATACTAAGCCATTGTGTCAGAGGTAGGACGGCCAGTTCAGTTCCTCTGGCACCTACAGTTTAACGTGGAGGTTGGTTGGATCCTCCCTATGGAGGCATACTAAGCCATTGTGTCTGAGGTAGGACGGCCAGTTCCTTTCCTCTGGGACCTACAGTTTAACGTGAAGGTTGGTTGGATCCTCCCTATAGAGGCATACTGAGCCATTGTGTCAGAGGTAGGACGGCCAGTTCCTTTCCTCTGGCACCTACAGTTTAACGTGAAGGTTGGTTGGATCCTCCCTATAGAGGCATACTGAGCCATTGTGTCTGAGGTAGGACGGCCAGTTCCTTTCCTCTGGGACCTACAGTTTAACGTGAAGGTTGGTTGGATCCTCCCTATAGAGGCATACTAAGCCATTGTGTCTGAGGTAGGACGGCCAGTTCCTTTCCTCTGGGACCTACAGTTTAACGTGAAGGTTGGTTGGATCCTCCCTATGAAGGCTTACTAAGCCATTGTGTCAGAGGTAGGACGGCCAGTTCCTTTCCTCTGGGACCTACAGTTTAACGTGAAGGTTGTTGGATCCTCCCTACGGAGGCATACTAAGCCATTGTGTCTGAGGTAGGACGACCAGTTCCTTTCCTCTGGGACCTACAGTTTAATGTGTAGGTTGGTTGGATCGTCCCTAAGGAAGCGTACAAAGCCATTGTGTCAGAGGTATGACGGCCAGTTCCTTTCCTCAGGGACCTACAGTTTAACGTGAAGGTTGGTTGGATCCTCCCTATGGAGGCATACTAAGCCATTGTGTCAGAGGTAGGACGGCCAGTTCCTTTCCTCTGGGACCTACAGTTTAACGTGAAGGTTGGTTGGATCCTCCCTATGAAGGCTTACTAAGCCATTGTGTCAGAGGTAGGACGGCCAGTTCCTTTCCTCTGGGACCTACAGTTTAACGTGAAGGTTGTTGGATCCTCCCTACGGAGGCATACTAAGCCATTGTGTCTGAGGTAGGACGACCAGTTCCTTTCCTCTGGGACCTACAGTTTAATGTGTAGGTTGGTTGGATCGTCCCTAAGGAAGCGTACAAAGCCATTGTGTCAGAGGTAGGACGGCCAGTTCCTTTCCTCTGCGACCTACAGTTAAATTTGGAATCTGGACCATGGAATGTCGTGGCATAAGTTCATATAATCATAACATAACTCTTAAAAATTCCTGCATCCATCGGGATGTGAACCCGGGTCCGGACCGCGAAGTTTTGAAAAGTAACCTTTATCTTTTTGGATCTTTATGACCAAAAAATATAGAAATATGCAGGCAAATATGACCTTAAAAATGGGTAAATATGACCTAAAAATGACAAAATATGACCAAACATTTATATTACTATACATCAAAACATGCTCAATTCTATATAGATTAGTTTATCTAGTGGTATTGCTTTCATGTAGACAGCATAATTTGCTTCCGTGCACTCGCTGCAGTATTGAGTAGTTAAATTTTAAATCGTTTTGTTGAAGTTACTTTAATTTCAGATAATTTTCAGGGTAGAACTCTTTCATATGTACTAAAATACTCCTCTCCAAATTCCCTTACGTAACTTTGCATTTTATTTTCGGCATGTTGGTAGGTCTACTCACTGATCCACTGCAGTTTTAACGGTGACTGAGGATACTTCATTAAGATACTGATTGACGCGGATCAACACAGGCATGCTGGAACATTACGTTTAGAGAGCGACGCTAAATAATTCTTGACTGGTGAATTCTGACCACAGTGAAAATTAGGTTTTTTTCTTCTCCTGTATAGTAGAAGTAAAGTTCTGTGAATAATTATCTTAATTTCTTCTCATCTATATCTAGTGAATTCCCGGTGCTGTATTATTAAAAAAAAACTACCAGATTTTTCCTCAAAATATGACCATATGACCATAAAAATTGTTGAAATATGACCAGACTTAGGAAGATGGCCCGAATATGCATTTTTATGCTGTATAAAATACATTTAAATACAATCAGAAACGTTTAATTCAGCATTTCAGCTCAAAACGAAGGCAGGAAAAAAATTATGACTTTTTCTAAAGATCCGAACCCTAGTTATTAATATAATTAAATTGATTGGAAGGTTTAGTAGACACGGGTTATTAAGTTCTCGCTTCAACCCCCCTTGGGTATACGCCGCTGTGTTCCTATTGGCTGACCAGTCTCCCCAATAGCGAGGGGAGGTTCTTGGTTCGATAACCGGTAGCTACAAAGCCTCGCGCAGCCAATAGAGAAGCCAAACAGCAGCCCTGCAAAGGAAGCTCATTGATCAATGCCCTTCATACAAAGCTCATGTCTACGGGTAAATAGACATGTCATTAAACTGCAGAAAAAGAGGGACTCATCATCTGATACGATAAAACAGAGTATCTTTCTTAATAATATTATAGACGAGAATATTTGGATGGATGAATGTTTGGATTCTTTGCCTAGCCATAATCGGGTGTCAATGATTTCTCCAAATCGCTCCAGGTGAATTCCAAGATGGTTGTTTGAAAATACCATGGTCGAATTTCTTCCCGTTCCTGGCACGATTCTTTCCCGCCTCTAATGATCTTGACGTCGACGAGGCGTAAAACCATAGGCAATATACATATACAGGGTGTTACAAAAAGGTACGGCCAATTTTTCAGGAAACATTCCTCACACACAAACAAAGAAAATATTTATGTGGACATGTGTCCGGAAACGCTTACTTTCCATGTTAGAGCTCATTTTAGTGATACAATACGCCATTCTCCAGGGCTGCATCAGCGCATCAGGGATTCCATGCGACGGAGGGTGGATGCATGTATCCTCGCTAACGGAGGACATTTTGAACATTTCGTGTAACAAAGTGTTTGAAGTCACGCTGGTACGTTCTGTTGCTGTGTGTTTCCATTCCATGTTTAATGTGATTTGAAGAGAAATAATAAAATGAGCTCTAACATGGAAAGTAAGCGTTTCCGGACACATGTCCACATAACATATTTTCTTTGTTTGTGTGTGAGGAATGTTTCCTGAAAGTTTGGCCGTACCTTTTTGTAACACCCTGTAGATATCAATAACTAGGGTTACCAGATGATGGTCTTCAAAAAAGAGGACATTTCTAGATTAATACTAAATTCTGCAAAAGTGTTGTGGGTTTCTCAACATTTACCGATGTTGCATTAAGATAAATTATAACTACACACTTAATAAATAAAAATATTTAAGATATATGCATAATTCACTATACTTTTTGCAAATGAAACTTCTACAATAGGTAGTATATTACTTCATTTTATTAAATCATGCAACGTTACAACAATTTGTGGCACATTTTAATATAAACTACAAAAAATCATCATTAGTACATTTCTCATCTTCATCATTATTATTATTCCCTGAAGTACTCAGATATTTCTTTGATGAACCAATTTCTGAGAGTAATTTCTTATTTTCCAACAAATAATTATAAAACTGTACACAAGATAAATCCTTATAATTATATTGCACACTTATAATTCCCTTAACAGACTCAACACTGAGTCTATTTCTATCTTTGGTCCACTGACTGTGGTGACAATACAGAATTAATAATGGCTTCTGTTTTAGTGCGAGCACATGACATTTGTTTCGCTATATTTGAGTCTGTAAATAACAGTTTCTGCAGTTTTCCAGTACAGTCCATTGATTTAAAACTTTGATGATGCTTGATTGTGTGAAAAGATAGGGTGCCTTCAGCTGCATGGACCAGATCATTTTGGAATCCTTTTTTGCAAAAAAATCGTCAACTTTGGATGAAGATGCTGCAGTACGTATCCGCGTTTTGTGTTTTTCGGTGTTTTTGTGAGCTTCTAGGTCTAGCCCCCCTGCAAATTAATAATTGTGCGTGTTATACGTTATTCAGTGTAAGAAAATCTGAGCTATTACACGCAAATTTCCAGTGTCATACGATATTTACGTAAAATCGGTCCCATGGTTATAAATCTTACCTTTATTAGCAACTGAAACAAATGTTCCTGATGGGCAGATAAGACATTCTGCCTCTAAGCTAATTCTTCCCAACGCAACTAACAGTAAAGGAGTTGAAAACAATGATTCTAGAAGCCGAGCTGACTACCGAAGTACTTTTCATTGTTGCGTACATAATGTTCTTCACCGGCCGCCCCGCAGCTCGTATTTCACGATAATTGCCTCGCCACCTATGGCTCAGAAATCGTAACTATATCTTGACACAGTGCCGAGACAGAAAAAGGAAAAGTGTAGATAAAATATCACATTGTTGACATAAAGGTTAAATTCTTTAGGGTTTACCATTTTGACAGATGGGAGAGTTTTATTCCCACACTTTCAAGTTCAGGCAGTAGTAAAACGGAACTAAAAAAAAAAGAGGACATTCCTTGATTTTTCTCAAAAGCCGCCCGGACCATT